>CABHPH010131495.1:8264-27035 GCA_902168325.1 Peromyscus nudipes
TTTCTTTCTTTCTTTTTTGGTTTTTCGAGACAAGGTTTCTCTGTGTAGCTTTGCGCCTTTCCTGGAACTCACTTTGGAGACCAGGCTGGCCTCGAACTCACAGAGATCCACCTGCCTCTGCCTCCCGAGTGCTGGGATTAAAGGCGTGTGCCACCACCGTTTTTTTTCCCCTTTGTTTGAATGTTTTGTTTGGTTGTTTTGTTTCTTGAGAAACAGAGAGAGAAAGAGCATAAAGTGGGGTGTGGAAGGGGGTGAGGAGGGGAGAGAAGGGGGAGAAGTTGGGGTTGGGGAAAACATGATCAAAAATGTATTATATAACATTTTTTTCCAGTAAAAACTTAAAAAGAAACCGGTCGTGGTTTCTTTAATCCCAGCACTTGGGAGGCAGAGGCAGGTGGATATCTGCGAGTTCGAGGCCACCTGGTCTACAAATCAAGTTCCAGGACATCTAAGACTGTTAACTGAGAGATTCTCGAAAAGCAAAAAAGAAAGTAAGAAACTAAGAAAAAAAAAAAAAAAGAATGCTAGTTCCAAGTGATTTTGGTATTAGTTTTCTCTAAAGCCGAGGAGTCACGGAGTGACAAAAATTGTTTCAATTTAGGCATATGGAAGATCAATGTGACAATTCCAGTTTCCGTAAAATTAGAGAAAGGTCTTGTGGTCCTTTCTTCTTTAATTTTTAAAAAATAAAGTTGTGTATAGGCAAAGTTATCATGTGTCTGGAATCAAGAGAAAATAAATACAATGCCAGTAACTTTGGCCAGTTTGGAACTTATCCCTACCCACTTTTTCCCTTTTGTCAGGGAGTTAGCACTCCATTGGCAGGCAGGCAGCACCCATATTCAGGGTTCAGAAAAGGAGAAATTGAGTAACAGGCTTTTCCGATCTGGGCAGAGTGCCCCTAGTTCCTGCTAAGTCTCCAAAAGCCGAACAGAAAGACCGTCCAGCTGCTGCAGATGAGAGCCTGGGAGCCAAGCTGTGTCTTGGCTCCACCATAGGTGGAGCCGACCGGTTGGGAGGTGCCAAGTGGCAGTCGGTAGCTCGGGGCAGCAGTCTGGCAGCTGCAGCTGGAGGCAAGCGCCTCTCTCTGCCTGCGCCCCGCCTCACCCGGACATCCCCGCCCGCGGCAGGTGGGCAGGTGGCAGAACCGGCCCGACCTGCTCCTCTGGCCGAGCCCTGGAGCCCGGAGCCCGGCGGTGGCCAGCGGCGCCATGGAGGCGGACGCGGACCCCGAGGAGCTGGCGCGGCTGCGCTCGGTCTTCGCCGCCTACGACACGAAGGGCTCCGGGCGCCTGGAGCGTGCCGAGTTCGGCGCGCTGTGCGCCGAGCTACACGTGGCTGAGGCCGAAGCGGAGGCGGTGTTCCTGGGGCTCGACACCGACCGCGATGGTGCCATCACCTTCCCGGAGTTCGCGCGCGGCTTCCGCGGAGCGTTCGGCCGGGACAGTGCGGAGTCCCAGGTCGCCTGGGACGCGGCAGAACCCGAGAGCCCGGGTCCGGCGTGGCGGGACTTCCACGAGCGCCTAGGAGACGAGGCCCGACTCATTCCCAGGTGCGTGGTCCTGCGAGCGCTGGAGGAGGGCTCTATGCAATCGGGATACCCAATCTGTGAGCTGCTTTTTCTGTTCAACAACTGGTGGTGACTTTTCCGAAAAGGAAAAGAGATCTGGTGTTACTGGTAGGGAAGAAGTTCCCTGAGTGAGGTTTGAGCACTTCCTGAAAGGACCCTGGTGACTGACACCTGTAGCCTCCCTCTGAAGCGGCCAAGGCTGGCACACTCTTGGTGGCTCACCTGGCCTGACGGGTCACGCTACTGCTGCTTTCCAGTTGCACTCAGAGGCTAGCCTAGGCAGTTTGCCAGCTTGGCATACTATATAAAAGTTGTGCATTTGTTGTTTGCTAAGGTCGAAAATGAAGCTGCAGTACCACTCATTCTCATTGATGTGCACTACATCACTTGTTTTATTTTAAGGATACCTTGGGAAGTAGGTTTATCTGTTTCTGACTGAACGAGAAAGAATCCTAGAAATTTAAATTCAGGAGCCTCAAGGGCATTGCCCAGTTAATTAAAGTCAGAAAATTGATCCCAGGACTTCTATGCTGAAAATTGTTTTTATTCAGTAAGTAAAATGAGACAGTCACACCAAATACTCTCTGACTTGACTTTAATAAGAATAACTTATTGTCAAGTTATTAACTTTATTCTCAATGAGGGGAGGACTACAGGGCGATTTTAGGATCAGACCTTCACTCTCCTCTCGCTGCATTTCTGCTTTTCTCTGGAAGTTTTTCTGCTTTGTGTTTATAATTTAGCTGCAGTCTCACTGAGCACTGGATGCTGTTATTAAGACCCGAAAGGCTGCATTTTAAGTGTCAGTTTCTGTATCTAAGACTTAGGTCTCAGAGAAAGGAGGTGTCGTGCTCCTTCAGATTGCTCCACAACACATGCTTTGTCATCCCAGTTTCTCTAGTTGATAAGGGAATTTTGTGCTGGGAGGTTGAGTGACTCACTGTCACATTATTTGAGAAACTGGGTGTGAGGGCTAATCCCTTGCATACACGTGGGGGAAAAACAAACTCCACAGTGTCTCACCCGGGGAAGGAGAAAAAAAATTAAACACTGTTGCTGCAGACTATGGCTTTTCTTGAAGCCATCTTTCCAGCACATCTGGTTATTTTTTTTTTTTAAACTAATGATTTAAGAACGAAGCAGGGAGAGATACTGTCTGTGTGTAGGTATGATCATGCTCCCTTTTTCCTGATTAGATTTCAGCAGCAGACATATGACACTTAACCTCTCAATGATTATATTGACTTTTCTACAATCAGTTGACAAACCAGGACTTAACTAGTGGATGATTATCATCATCCTTTCCAAAGGCTGTCAAAGGTCACTAAAGGTATCAGTGTCACCTGACAGACTTCTGTCCTAAGCCCTTCTTATGGAAAGTTAGCAAGTACAATGTTTGCCTTTCTGTGTTGTTCACGGGAAAAAGAACCAAACTGAGTTGAGCCACCTGATTGTTGCCATGGCAGCAATAAACTGTTTTGGTAAGTTGGAGTGCTGGCACTCTACTTCCTCATAAAGTGGTTCACTTTTTTGCTTTCTTCCATCTATTCTTGATTAAAAAACACAACAAAACTAAAACCCAGAGCTTTTTGTTATTGAAATTCTGCTGCATTATTATGGGCAAATTCATGCTACAAATGCTTTTGAATGCCCCATAGTTGCTAAATACTATCTTAGGCATTGTTTCACATCCCTGGAGAAAAAGAAAAGGAAGGTTAACAAGTTCATACAGATATTTCTTTAAATATTTTATTCAATATCTTAAATATTTCTTTAAATAGTATGTAAAGACCACTGGGCTATTTGCAGGAAACCACAAATTGTTGACTGCTGTATCTGAGAATTTTCTTTGTTGTCTTTAGGATTAAAAAAACGATTTATTTTATTTTTAGTTATTTGAATTTGTCTGTGGGTATGTGCGGGTCTCCTCAGAGACTTCAGGTGTGTTAGAGATAGTTGTGAGCTGCCTGATGTGGGTGCTGGGAACCAAACTCAGTTCCTCTGGAAGAGCAGCCAGTGCTCTTATCTGCTGAGCCATCTCTCCATCCCCAAAGTCTTGAATTTTCTAATCTTTAAGAAAAATGATACTTGTTCATTTTACTATGTGACATATTGGGGTTGATTTGATATAAAATACTGCTTTCTTCTGCAGGAATAATGAACCCTCCAGGAAGATGTGGCATTCTAGCTTGTTCCCAAACTAATACTCTATCTTATTTGATGGTGTACGTCCCCATGCCTGTCTTAAAACAAAAATACATTAGATACAAGAATGTCCTTCCTGTAGAGGTAAAATATGGTAGTGCTGACTACTTTTACATTTCAGCAAATGCTTACTGATTTTACATTTACAAATGTTTTACATTTAAGCAAAATATTAAGTCATTTTTGGTTTAAACTCCAGAATCCACAATAATTTTGAGATTAGAAAAGAAATTAAATTTTATTGTTAAGGAATGTAAATGGCCTTTGTGATGTGGGTTAATACATGCATGAGTTTGTTTCCTCTTAGGAAACTGAGGAACTGTTTCCCTTACATTCTGGAAGTTTGTGACCTTTTTTTTTTTTTCCCAAATTTTCAAACAAGTTTTATTCCCATACCATCCTGAGATGTTTCCTTTGCTTAAAATGTACACAGGGAACATGATTCTTTAATGTGAACAATAACTTACGTCCTGGCTCCACTACTTGGGTGGCTTCATGACTAGGGTGGAAGGTAAGGGACCATCTAGGCCTCTAGCCTTGACCTCCCTGTGGCATCCTTAGCTGGCGCAGTCCCCGCCCCTCCCATGCACATGTGGTGGATGTGGAATGGAGAACCACCCCTCCTGGACCTGCCGTCTGTAGATGACTTTGGGGAATGAGGATTACAGCTGGCCCACTGTGAAGTCTTAGAGTCTGGGGGCAGAGTGCAAGGTACCCTGTGGGGTCCTCACTCAAGACGGTGCAGGCACAGATCACAAGAGGGCTCACCCCACGTAGTGGTAGACAGTGTGAAGGTTCTAGAAGTCTGTTGCTGCCGCCGCCACCTGCCTCTCCTGGAGGAAAATGGAGAGCACAGGGACAGGCACGGCACCGACCTTCCCATGTCCCTTCAAAGGCTGAGATTCGAAGGGTGAGACAGTGTGGGACTGTCTACCACCCAATGTGCAGCACAAAACAATGTGCAGATACAAAACCTTGTATCTGGCAGATATAAAGATAGAATATGGTCTCATAGCAGTGAAACCAGAGCAGGAAGCAAAGTGAAGCAAGCCCTTATGAAAGAGTTTAGTAAGGAGAGCGGTGCTAGGTCAAGGGAGGTTCTAGAGGTAGGGAGAGAAATGGCTGGGATGTGATGCCCAGGTATAGAGCAGACTTAGAATGCAGCCTAGAAAATTCCTAGAAAGTTGGCGAAAAGGAGTTTTGTTGATTGAGTTCTTGGCTCTTGCATATATGAAGAGAAATGATCCCAGGCTAGTTTTTACCATTCTTTGGGTAGAGCCCACCACTGCTTTTTAAAGTTCTTGGGATATTGGTCCATACTGAATGAAGTAAACACCTCAGAAAGATTCTTGGTTCCTGTTTCTCAGAGAAAGGAATTGACCAGAGATAGGTAGGTAGTAGCAGAAACAGAAACAGTTTATTAGAAAAAGACATACTTCCAGGGGAGGAAGTAAACAAGAGCAGAAAGCTTAGAAGCTCAGTGACCGTTATGCAAAGAATTGAGGCTTTTATCTTAGATTTTTTTCAGGCTTCAGGAGTCATTAGTACAGGTTAAGCTTTCTTGTTCAAGCTGTGTTACATATCCTTTTTCTTTAAATTGACTGATTCTTTGACAAATTCATACATTTATATAATACACTCTAATCATATTATTTCCTCTGGCCTATCTTATCCTCCCCCACTCATCCTCTCCCTCTCCTACCACATCTCCATACCACTTTCAGGTATTTATTTTTGCTTTGTGATCCACTCGGTTTAACCAGGGATACTCATCTGGGAAGGGATTGAAGCTATGGCCTTTTCTGTTTGCTGTGATAAAAATCCAAAAGTAACTTGGGGAGGAAAAGGTTCATTTCATCTTACACCTCTTAGGCCACAGTCCGTTACTGAGGCAAGTCAGGGAAGGAGCTCAAGGCAGGAGCCTGGAGGCAGTAACTGGACCAGGAGCCATGGAAGAGTGCTGCTTACTGGCTCACTCTACTGGCTCGCTCAGCCTGCTTTCATATACACTTCAAACCCTAGGGGTGACACCCTCCACAGAGGGCTGGACTCTCCCACATCAATGGCCAGTTAAGAAAATGCCCCACTGTCTTGCCTATAGGCTAGTCTATGGAAGCATTTTTTACTGTGATTCCCTCTTCTCAGTTAGCTCTGGATTGTGTCAAACTGACAAAAACAAAAACCAACCAACCAACCTAACAAACAAACAAATAAAAACAAACAAAAATTAAACCAGGACAAAAAATCACCTACCAGGACAGCTCTCCACCGGAACATGAGTACCTCACCAGTGGCTATATCACTGAAGACAATGATGTCTTGTCTCCTCTTACTCCCCTGCCCCTCCCCCTCCCCCATAACCCTCAACTGTCATTGGTCCCCTAGTCAGAGTGAAGCCCTGTAAACCCCTACAAGTATCTTTGCACCTATGACTCTATGTTTACTGGCCAGTATTGTGTAGGAACTATGCTGCTGTGAATTTGAGTGCCATAACCATGTCATGCCCATAAAACACTATTCTGTGACCCATTTTCCTATAGTTAAACTCTTATATTCTTTTGTCTTCTTTTAAGTGATATGTACTGAACTTTGGAAGGGGAAATGTTGGTGTCTCATTTAATGCTGAGTACTCAACACTCGCTTTTCTCAGCACCTTGACCAAATGTGAATATATATTAACAACTAGTCACTGCATAGAGAAGCTTCTTTAATCAAGGCTGAGGACAGCACTAACCTATGAATATAAAGATAAATATTTGAGAGGCAGTTTGACAATACGTCCATTTAGCAAAATGTATTTGTAACTTCGGTGGTTTGATTAAGATGCCCCATCATATTGGTCTCTGAATACTTGGTCCTCAGTTGGTGGTGTTGGTTGGGAGGTTTAGGAAGTGTGACCTTGTTGAAGGTTTGCCATTGGAGGCAAGCTTTGAGAGTTTGGAGACCTTTGCCATTTTGAGTTTATTCTTGAGGCTTCCTGCTTGGGGTTCAAGATGTGAGTTTTCAGCAGGTTGTTCCAGCTGCCTTGCTTACCTCCTCTGCTGTGACATCATGAACTCTAACCCTCTGAAACCACATGCACAAATAAACTCTTCCATCTATAAAACGTCTTGGGCATGGTGCTCTAGTACAACAATAGAAAAGTAACAGGAATGAGTCAAGACTTTATCTGGGGAAGGAGGAGGGCAGTACTTAGAAAGAGAGGGAGGAAGATAACTGTATTGGTTACTTTTCTATTATAGTGATAAAGCACACCATGACTAAGGCGACTTATAGAAGAAAAGTGTGACCTGGACCAGCAGGTTGTTCTTCAGGGACAAGTTCCTAAGGGAGAGGACTGGGGATGAGAAAATAAAGAAGATAAGAAAGTTGTGACCAGGAGATTTTGCATAGGTTGATGGCTTATACCAAGCAAGTTTATTAAGAAATAAAGCAACTTCTATACAGTTTTCAGGGGAAAAAATGGGACAGACTCACAGGAAGCTAATCAAGCAATGCTGTACAAAAGGAACACAGGATCTCAAGTGCATCACCAAATCAGGAACACAATGGCTTTGGAACTGATAACTTCATTCTCATCAGGGGAACAATTCAGGTTCCCAGGAACCGAAACCATAACTCCTTTGAGGCCCTGGCCCCAGCACCATTCTAGACATTGCTAAGTCTGCCCCTGGGCAAGTACACAGAACTAGCGCTCTCTTTGTTCTTTTATCTGGCTCCCAACAGAAGGGATTATTTGGTTCCAGAGTCTATCATGGCTGCAGAGCAAGCAGCAGACATGGTAGCCAGGGTAAAAGCCGAGGCCTCTTGTCTTGAACCAACCAGAGAAAGGACAACTGGTAATGGTGGGGAGATTTGAAACCACAAAGTTGGTCCTCCGTGACCTACTTTCTCCAGCAAGACCATGCCTCTTAAACATACTCAAACAGTGCTACCAACTGTGGACCAATTATTCAAATAGCTGATCCTATAGGGAACTTATCATTCAAACCACTACACAGAACAACAGAAGTAGTTCACCCATAGTGTCTATCACCTCCCCAGCCGTGGGCCTTTGACCATGTACACAGCTGTTTGAACACTTGGTCTCTAGCTGGGGGTGCTGTCTGAGTAGGTTTAGGGCATTGATTCTTTTATTAGGGATGGGTTTTGGGTCTGATCAGAAATCATTTGATGATTCCCTTCAAATAGTTGTGCCATTGTTTCACCAATAAGCATCTCTTGTAAGCAAGTTGATATTCTAGACCACAGGGGATAAATCTGGGGAAGACTATTGCTGACTTTTCTCCCCTAGGGGCCAGGATAGTGACTTCCTACACTAAGAAATGTGTAAAGCACTGAGAAAGCTTCCAGGTCAGTTATAGCATGGTTTCTTTGTATTCTGTGACCAAATGTGTGTTGTCTTCAGCAACAGAATCACCCAGTTATGGTGAGCAACCAGTAGCAATGGCTATAACTTCCAAAATTTGAGGGACCTCTGCCATATCATCTCATTAGCATAATACATCTCCATGGAGACATGTCCATTTTACTGCTGTATTGAACTATAGTCACCTTCAGACAGTTTGGAGTACCTTGCTCTTGAATTGCTTGTATTATTTCCTTCAACTGTTTGTTTTCACAGGCCTTATTTAGGCATTTGTTCATATCCTCTTTCGTAGTATTGAATATTGTTTTTACCAATCTCTTTTTAATTATTTTATTGAAATTTTTTTCATGCAATGTATTTTGATCATTCCTCATCTCTAATTCCCCCCAGATCTTTCCCACCTTCCTACCTACACAACTTTCTCTTTCTCTCTAAAAAACAGAAAAGAAACAGAACAGCAAGAAAAAAAATCAAGAAACATTAAAAAACCTCCATAAAATCAATATCAAAATAAATAAACAAAAGATCCATAAAATAAAAAACAATGTGAAAACAAAGCAAAATAAACAAAAAGTTCACAAAAATACCACTGGGTTAATTTTATCTTGGCCAACTACTCATGGACATGAGGTCTTTTCTTGAAGTGTGGCTAATATATTCTGTGAGACTCCACTGGAGAAAACTAATTTTCCTTTTGCCAATGGGTATGGGTTGTAGATAGCTTCTTGGTTAGGGGTTGGACCCTGTGCCCACATACCACTCTCAGTACTGGGACCCCGTCTAGCAGGTCTTGTGCATGCTGCCACAGTCTCTGAGTTTGTATGTCACTCCTGTTCTGTCCAGAAGACATCTTTTGCTTGGCTCTTACTATCTTTCTGCCTCCTCTTCTCTATAGCTCCCTAGACCTTGAAGGGAGGGATTTGATGAAACGATCCCATTTAGGACTGGATGTTTCAAAGTTGCTCACTCTGTACATTGGCTTGTTGTGGCTGTCTGTGTTAATCCTCATCTACTGTAGGAAGAAGCTTCTCTGGTGTGGGTTGAGCAAGGAACTGATTTATGAGTCCAGCAGTGTGTCATTAGGAGTCATCTTTTTGCTATGTTCCTTTAATGCAGTAATTGTAGTAGTAGGTTTTCCATTAGGCCCCAGTTATTTTGGCAGTGTCAGGTAGGGGCTGCATCTTAAGGCGTGGGCCTTAAGTCTAATAAAAAAGTGGTTGTGCCACTATTGCACCAGTATATCTTGCAGGCAGGTCACTGTGGTAGGTCACAGGGCTTGCAGTGGGGTGATACTGATAATTACTGTTTTCCTCCGGTAACATGCGGTATATTGTACCATGAATGCTCGTCAGTCGGGGTGATGCTTCTAGTTAGGCTCCAGTTTGAGTCTATGTCTTTGTACATATTTATAGTCTCTGTCTTGTAATAATTGTTCTAGAAGTAATAATTATCTAGAAGTTGCTTTTTTTTTCAGAGAATATTTTAATGAGGTTGCTAGTTTCTGGAGGAGACATGTTGTCTTGTTTATTCATGTTGTTTGACTTTTTGTGATGGGTCTTAGGCATCTAGAATTTGGTTACTGATAGTGTTTTCTGGTCAGGATGTCTAGTCTCACATTTGTTGAGTGCTTGTTTGGATTCTTGTTTGCTGTTACTCCATATTGTCAGTTTGTGGTCTAACAAAATTGTGTTTGTTGTTCGTTCTTCTGGCTACTGTGCATTGGTGTGGGAATGGGGTATCAGAAGTCATCTCAGCATGGTTAGGGATAGGTACGAAATCTTAACCCAGGATTAAACCTTCTGTGGGCTTAGAAGATTTCTGTAAATATCTTCAGAAGTTTGTGTGGGGCTTATCAGATTTTTGTGGGTGATTCTGGAGTTCATGATCTGGCTCCGTGAAATGCTGATGTAGGGCAGGTAGTAGATAGGGTAATCTGTATTGGACTTTCTGATTCTCAGGTAATCAGAGACTTCAACCAGACTCCAAGATGAGGAGCTTCTTTTCATTCCCATGTCTCAACGTTTTCTCCTGTTTTTCTATTCTACCTCTGCCTCAGGCTGTGTCTGTACACTTCTGAAATCAGAATACTCAAATAAACAATGACAATCTAAAAGAAAGACTACACGATAAAAAGTCATGTTAGTTGCTTAAAATTCAAAATTCAATATTCTAAAAACATATAGATGTTTGAATAAAAATGAAAATGTAAGATTTTGCTGTCTATTTTCTTTTTTTTAAGGTGAAGAAAGATTGAAGGAAGGAGGTGTGGGATTGTGGCTGCTTAGTCATGGCAAGTAGAAAACTATGGCTCCAGAGGTGTAATCCAGTGTGGCCTTCATCCATACACTAACTACTTATAGCTATATGTGGCCTGCTTTCTGTGGTTGCCACTCCAGGCATAAAAACCTTAACAGCCAGAATCTTTCTCTCTCTCTCCTTCTCCTTCCACACCCCCTTTGTGTGTGTATGTGTGTGTGTATGTGTGTGTGTATGTGTGTTGCACACTTCAGCAAAGAGTTAACTGATGTCAAAGGACCATGCATGTATGCATGCATTACAGCAGAGTAGTCCTAAGATTGAATATAGACTCATAAGAGGCTTGACATTAGGCTTACAGACAGCATTTGATTGATTCTGAATGAAAATGTGAGGGTTTTGTGTTTATGTAAAAGGACAATGCATCACCTCTCTCCTGCAAGGTTACAGTGAGGTGACTTTAGGTTAAAGGTTGCAAACCTATCATCCAGGTTGGTAGAGAGTGGCTAAAATTAAAACAGGAACCCTTGAAAACTGTGGTTTGATTCCAGTTCCTGTGGTTAATATAACCATGCCCTGAGAAGCTGGTGAATTTGTTTCTGTGTAGTTAAGCCCCAGACAGCATTCAGTGACATATGCTAATTTAATATTAGAGTCTTTAGGGAGAAGTAGAAACTGTGTATGAGTAAATATACACTTGTCTACATTTCCTGTTCTGGCCTAGTGAGGAGTCTGGATGATTTTCAAGAATTCACTTGTTATAGAAGCAGGTCCAAACTGCTTGAGTCTGGGTGGAAGGCTGGAGACCCGGAAGGAGACTCTGGGAGGAGTGAAGGTCAACAGTGTGATTCTGTCTTAACTGGAGGTCAGCAGTGTGTGTTAAAGGCTTTGGCTGTTTGGTTGAGGTCCACCTCTCCACCATACGGGCAGAACCTGGTTTATTCAAAACCTGATCATGTGGTGCAGAAATTATATTTGCTTGCTGTTAATGTGTCAAGATACTGAAAATGAGGATAGCTAATATACTTTATATAATATGATTTTATTGGAATACTGTTTTCTAATCTGACAAATTTTTCTTATTGTAGGTAGTTTTATAAAATGGTTCTATTCAAAGTGTTTCTTAAAAGAATGTTATTTCTGACATATATAAAGATATCCAGGGTAGTGCAGGTGTGTGTAATCCCAGGTGCTCAGGACAGAGGCATCTCAGCCATGTAAACTCCGGATGTCCTTCCCCATGTTTGAGTCTCAGTCTCTGTAGAGGAGGCTCTTCTTCAGTGTGATCCTGTTCTGCTGTGCTGTTTTCATAGTACTGCTTGCAGTGTTGATAGCTACATAATTATGATTATTACTGTTACTGTGATTATTAAATTAAAATTTGCAGACATTAGCAGTTGACTGCTCTCTGTAGATGAGACTGTTTTTGACTAAAGAGCACTCCTGTTGAAGTGTAATTGCAGAAGGAATGAACATGCTTTTAGCACTTTTTTTCTTTTGATCTGAAAACCTGTGGTGACATGTACATGCATGGGGACCCCTGGTTCCACTGCAGCAGTCTTTGCTGTCCTTCAAAGTCCTTTTTTGATAAACACTTACTTATTTTAACTTCTATAAGACAAGATTGGTTAAAGAAAGTATCTTCGCTTATTATTCTTAGGTTTAATCATACTTAGATTCTTCAAAATTGTTGATTCCTTGGGTTCATTCTATTCTGTTATGGAATATAACTGAATATAAATCAAATCAGTGAAAAATAAGGAGGCCCATCAAAACATCAGTTGAGATATGTTCAATTTTAATGACCGAACTTCAGAATTAAATTTTATCCACAAGCTCCCCTCATTAGTTTGTTTAGTTCTTTACTCTCCTTTTGTTTCCAATTTGCTCAAGATTTTAAAATTGATTAATGCTTTTCAACTACTTTTGAAAAAATATAATAAAGCTTAGGAGACTCTACAGAAATAGATGCTATCTGAGCTGGTTTACTGGGTTATTCTTCAAAGATGCAAGTGGGTCCCAAACAAAGGTCAGTCCAGTGACTAAAAAAGGGTCACACTTTGATCCTGTGTTCTCATTAGGTAGAATATCCAGACTGCCTGGTCACAACTTGTATAGCATCACCTCCAGGTACATTTCTACCTCACAGCGATCTTGTCTTCATTAGTAATTTTGTTAATTGGATGCATTTATGGGGTAAAGCCTGCTAACTTAGTACACATAAAACATATGTATAGTATATAATGATCAAATAAGGCAGTTAATAATTCAGTCTCCTTAAATATTAGAAAAGTTGATCAACACTCAGAGGTGTGATATTTTTAACACACACATGCTCTGTGTGCTGATCAAATTGTAGAGAGCATTTCCGTCTTCTTTTCATTAGTTTGTGTCGGGAGCCTTCACGTTCCTCTTTTCAGGTTACTCATAAATTCCTTAACAGTTTGTCCTGAGCTATAACCTCCTGTTTTGCTATAGAACATTAGAAATTTCCACTTTTATCTATGTGAGTACCAGTTTTTCAACCATCTTCTGGCACTCACTTTTTGCACCTTCCTCAACCTATGTTTATTATAATATTATCCATAATATCAGGGTTTTTTAATGAACCTAGATGTCCATCAATCTCTAGCTAATGTAAAAATATGATATGTATATGTAGTGGATTACTATCATTTTATGAAAATGAATGTAGTCCTGTCTTTTGAAAAATAAGGATACAGATAAAGACTATATGTTTCCCCATTGATTTCTTAACTTACTAAAAATATTTTATTTATTATTATTATTATTATTAGTGTGTGTGTGTGTGTGTGTGTGTGTGTGTGTGTGTGTGTAGGTGAGAGAGGACAGCTGTGGGAGTCAGTTCTTTCCTTCAACTATGAGCCATCCATCACCATAGCAGCATTTTTCATGAGGTTGGATGTTCCCCTTTGGCATAATGAACTTCTGAACACTTTGCTTTAATTCCATTCAGTGGATGGAAAAGATAAATCCATTTTGGAATTAGCACACATGAGTTTTTGAAACATCTTATGCCTCCAGAAAAGCAGCTCATTGACTTCTGTGGTTTCGTCTCTTTCTGGAGAGCACATTAATAGTTTTCACCTCATTCTCTGCATCTGTACAAGAACATCTGAAACCAGAAATGCGTGGAATCAAGAGTGGCAGTCCCTTGATCTTGTGGAATAGTCACACTTTGTAGGGAGTTTATCAGTGAACCTCTAAGACTTAGATAATATTGCTTCTTCAGATTTACATCTCTACTTTTCATGTCATTAAAGATACCACCACAGGACACTGTTGTGGAGAATAAGTGTTGACCGAGGTTTTGTTTTAAAATGCTCATTTTTTTTTTCCTCTGGGAGTCTTCAGACACAGCAAAAACATGGAAAGAGTAGTTTCTATATAGTACACATCTGCTTTCCCTTCTCTTCATCCTGCTTGGACATAATATGATCCATTTGATGAGTGATATTCATCTGTCTGTTATTATCGACCAAGTCTGTATTGTTTTTCTAGCTGTCCTCTCCTCAATGACCCTTTTTGGCACCAGCATTTACCTCCATGATTCAGTTAATCACTCCACTCTCTTCTTTGTTGTGACAGTAAAGACGATGAGCAGTTAGGACTTTATCAATTTTTTTGGAAAAAGAGAAGTTTGTCGATGCTTATTTATTTATTTATTTTTATTAAAAGATTGTCTTGGTTAGAGTTTCTATTCCTGTGACAAAACACCATGACCAAAAAGCAAGTTGGGGAGGAAAGAGTTACTTGAGCTTACACTTTAGCATTGCTGTTCATCACTGAAGGAAGTCAGGACAAGAACTCAAACAGGTCAGGATTCCGGAGGCAAAAGCTGATGTAGAGACCATGCAGGGGTGTTGCTTACTGGCTTGCTTCCCAGGGTTTGCTGAGCCCACCTTCTTATAGAATTCAGGACCAGCTGCCCAGAGATGGCACCATGCACCATGGGCTGGATCCTCTCCCATTGATCACTAAATGAGAAAATGCCTTACAGCTGGATCTCAAGGAGGCATTTCCTCAACTGACTGATGACTCTAACTCATGTCAAGTTGACACACAAAACCAGCCAGTAAAGAGATTAAACTTTTTGTTTGTTTTAGTAAGTCTTTTGGTGTTAGAAGGGTTTATTGCAGAATATAAATGCATCATCGTTTAATTAAAACATAACTTGTAAATTTAAACAGTGTGAGTACTGACTGAATCACTGAAGGCAGAGCACTGAATACTCAGTTGCTCAGGGTCAGGACAGCCTCTCCCTGCCCTCTGTGCTTGATGCCTATAATGTCCCAGCTTTTCTGGACATTACTTGAGCCCTGAAGGAGCTGTCTGTCTCCTTCTTTTGTTTACATCTAGTTATTTTCTTAACCAGGAGCAGGAAACAGAATATTTACATTGTGAACTTCAGTAAAGGCTTGACTGTATGGCACACATAAGTGTCAGTTCTACTGTTAAACCCACTGTCCCTCTGTGTGGTTGTGGGAGCTGAAGTAACAGAGGTTAGGAGTTGGCTCTTGCTCATAAAGCTATGGTGGTGGAGGATGAATTCAAGTCTTGCTGAGCTCTATTGCCCATGCTGGATACTGTTCATCACGACGTCAGAAGATACCAGTGCCTCCTCTAAACCTGTAGCATATTGCCTTCTGTTCTTTCTGTTTTACTGTTCTCGTTGGCAAACTCCCCAATACCAAAGTCAGTGGTTTTGAATAGGAAGTCACTTACAATCTGAATTCTTCCTACTTGAGTGACTCTAGTCAATTTTCTCATCTTCCAGTAACTTTGCATATTAAAACTTTTGGGGAAAATGCGGCCCAGATAAGTACTTAGGTATTTAAAATGTGTCACAACACATCTGGAATTTTAACTGCCAGAGATATATCTGGGCAAGGGGCCCTGGATGAGACCTTGGTTTAATACTTTGGTTTAATACAAAAGAAAGCCAGGGAAGCCCAACTCCCTGGAGTGGCTCATCTTGGTGGGCCATGTGATTAATGATCTTTGTGTTTATATTAATTTCTGCTTCAAACAGAACTATGTGAAGGTAGGTATACTGATTGGTTTTGTGGTTCAACTTGGAACAAGCTAAAGTCATCAGAGAGGAAGGAGCTTCAGTTGAAGAATTGCCTCCATGAGATACAGCTGTAAGGCATTTTCTCATTTAGTGATCAATGAGGGAGGGCTCAGCTGATGGTGGGTGGTACCATCCCTGGGCTGCTAGTCCTGGGTTCTATAAGAAGGTGGGTTGAGCAAGCCAGGGGAAGCAAGCCAGTAGGCAGCACCTCTCCACAACCTCTGCGTCAGCTCCTGCCTCCAGGTTCTTGCCCTGTTTGAGTTCCTGTCTTGACATCCTTCAGTGATGAGCAGCAATGTTGAAGGGTAAGCCAAATGAACCCTTTCCTCCCCGACTTGCTTTTTGGTCTCTGTGTTTGGTTGCAGCAGTAGAAACCCTAACTAAGACAATGGCAGTAGTTAACAGACTATTCTGATCATGCTGTCTCTCCCATTGCTTTCTTTAGTGGCTTCTGGTACTCTTAGAACTATATCCTCCATCTCCGTCTTTGGGGTGCATTCTGGCCCTGTGTGCTCTGGTTCCTGCTAACTCTTCCATTCCTTATTTGATGCTGAAGGATGGACATTTCTCTTGCCTCCACACTCTTTCCCTGAAGCATTGGACTCTTACTCTTCTCTGGAGGATGAGGTACTTTTTTCTTTCTGTGATGTAAAGACCTAGTTCCTGCTTGGAGAACAACACTCTGGAGCCAAACGGACTGAGTTGGAGCCTTTTTTTTTTCTTTATTTTTTGAGACTATATCATATAAAACCCAGTCTGGCTCCTACCTGATTATATAGTCCTGGGTGCCTTGACTTTCTGATCCTGTTTGCAGCTCCTGAGTGCTAGGATTATTGGTGTGTGTTACCACATCCAGTTTATGTGGTGCTGAGGATTGAACCCATGACTTTGTAGACCTTCGACAAGTCCCTGACATAAGAAGTAGGGTAGATGAGGACCCAGGCCATTCTTATATAATAGTTGATTGTGTAGCATACACATTTTCTACCAGTTATAGATTTTTTTTATAATTAATCTATATACATATCTCACTGTAAATTATTCCTAGAACTTTGTATAAGGCATGAATCAGAAAATAACCCAACGGGATTCATGTCACTATAATTTGTTCCCACTTTAGACATTTACAGAAAGTGAAGGACCTGTTGAGACTTCTGCGATGGAATGTTTCACTGTTGTGCAGTTAGCTGGAAAATAAGGACTCCAGAGAATGATTTCTCTGACAGATTACTACCGCATAGTATATTTTTAGATTTTTGTACCCCACTAGTGTAAATGATACAAGTAAAGACATGAATTGTCCTGTTCTGTAATGGAGTTACTTAGGATGATCTCATAGAAGAAGAGATTTTTGTTGTTGATTTACTATTCTCCAATAATGTGGATCATTCTTGCAACCAGTATTTGTCCTGAGCTCTAACGGGAGGAGTGATGACAGGTTTGAGTATCTTAAATCATCATATAAAGTGACTTAATACTATAAATTGATTAATAATGCTTGAACAGGTCGTTTTTTTTGTTGTTGTTTTTTTGTTTTTTTTTTTTTGAGACAGGGTTTCTCTGTGTAGCTTTGCACCTTTCCTGTAACTCACTTGGTAGCCCAGACTGGCCTCAAACTCACAGAGATCCGCCTGGCTCTGCCTCCCGAGTACTGGGATTAAAGGCGTGTACCACCACCGCCCCGTACTTGAACAGTTTTTAAGAATCAAGATTAGCCTCTGAATGGACTGAGCAATTTATTTAGAAGAAAAGGTCCTAAGAAATTTAAAGCAACAGGAATATATTGCTATGCCTAATTAAGCAGCATAGTTAATTTGTAACTCATGTCATGCAGTGTTCAAAGTTCTATCGATTAATTTTGAATCCCATTTCTTCTGCCAAAGTTCAGGTATTTAGCAGAATTGAGAAGCAGTAAGAGGTTAGTGGTTAATTATGAGGTCTCTAGCACAAAACAGAATTTCAATTCTGTCATTTGATCTCTGTGTCCCTGGGTCCTATGGGATGCCCAGGCATTTGTAGCATCAAGCACCACACTTAGTTTAAACAACAGGACATTCTCATAATTATAGAGTCTAAAATTTGACACCAGGGGATCAGTAGGGTCAGTTTGTCCTGGGTCTTTATTCTGGGCTTAGAGTTGCCATCTTCCCTTAAGTCTTCATGCAGTCTTCTCTTTATATGTGTCTGTATCTAAATCTCCTCTTTCTATAAGATCACTAGCAAGACTGTGTTAGAACTCATCATAATGACTCATTTTAACTTAATTCCTTCCTTAAAGACTCTTAAGTATAATTATAACTAGAGTCTGAATTCCTGGTGGTAGGGTTTCAATACATGAATTTGGGGCTTTGGGACCATGATTTATTTCATAACAGGTCCCTATCTCTGCCTGATTTGTAAAATGAGTTAATATAAATACTTTTTGTGGGTGTTGTGAACATTCCAATAGATGATGTACTCAAGTTATGTGGCAATAAATTGGGGTCTGGTGAGTAGGCATAAAGAGACCCACTTCTGCACCACAGCCGAAGCTTCTTTTGATTGATGGGTTGCATCCTTTGACATCAACATCAGAGACCATGCAGTTTTTCTTCCCTTCTGGCACAAGTGGAGAGCCAGGCTTTCTGCTGTTATCACAATATGTGGCTGGGTAGGACAGTAGCAGAGTCCTTTTTTTTTTTTTTTGGCTTTGAAGAACATTTATTCTAATTCTTCCTGCTTGCCTTTCTACTTTGCTGCATTGCTGTCTGTTGTAGATAATGGTGGCTTTGTAGAAAGAAGGCAGAGATTAATTACTCCTCAGATAAGCTTTGTTAGAAGAATTTCAGCATCACAGCCTGTAGTGGAAGGACACGCATTCAGGTCCAGATAAGAGCTTCATTATGAGAGACAGCTGTCAAGGATAGTGTTGATGGGATCCTGAAGGGACAGAGCCTTCATTTCTCCTCAGGTCTAAAGAACAAGGAGAATTACAGCACAGTGGGATCTTGAAGGAAAAGGTAGACCTTCAGGTCCAAAGAACAAAAGGGGATTTCTTGCTTTCACAGGATTTCAAGGGCAGGTGGGGAGATGGATAAGTTCCATACCATGTAACCCAGCCGAGATGTAAAAGTCACAAGACGCTGATAAAGTAAAGTAATAATGCAAGCTTGTCTTGGCTCTAGGAGCAGATGGTCTGCAGCTGCCCAAGGGAGAAAATGAACTCTGTGAGAACTGTAAGGTCACTGAACACCTTGTTCTCAGCCCTGTCTAGGGAGAGAGCCTGTAACCTGACCC
>CABHPH010131495.1:28905-47193 GCA_902168325.1 Peromyscus nudipes
TAGATAGGTAGATAGGTAGATAGGTAGATAGGTAGATAGGTAGATAGATAGATAGATATGAAGCATTATCAGAGGGCTGGAACTTGGAGCCTCATCCCTGACCCTGGGGAATAAAAAAGGGCTGAAAGTTGAGTTTGACCTTTGGTTATAAGAGTGTGCTTAGGGAACTTCTGGGTCTGTGAATACATCAAAGTGTTCACACTTTGGCAGCATGAATGGCATAGCCAAGGCATGAAAATTCTTTGGCCCCTCCATACCCTTCCCATTTTGCTATTCTTTATAATAAGCTGTTAAAAGAAAGTAAATATTTTCCTGAGTTCCATGAGCCATTTTAACACACTCATGGGAACTGCTGATTTGTAGCTGATTAGTTCAAAATAGGCATCACTTGGAAAGGTGACTGGTGCCTGAAGGGGGGCAAAATTGTAGATCAGAGCCCTTAGTCAGGGAGCTTGCGCCAACTTTCAGTAGTTATTAATTCAGTAAAAAATTTGAACATCTAATTGGTGTCTGAAAAATAGAAAATTGATTGGTATGAGAAAGCTCCAAATTTTTAGTGTTTGAAGAACTAGGAAGAAAAAAAATGTGTGAATGTATCCACAAATGTGAATTTGCCTGAAGTAATTTTGACTGACCACAAAATAATAGGTATATCCATTCTAAGTTCAAAAATTAATGCACATCTTGTTAGGGATTGGAGAAGCAGAATTTGGTAACCAATTCACTTTTCTTTAAAGTTCATTACTATCTAATTTTTAGCAGGTAAAATGAATAATTCTTCATCCTAACTCCCTTTCCTTGCATTTGCCCTGGATTTCCCACTTACTGTCTTCTGACATGGAGAACCCCAAAGGTTCTCTGCCTTCTCTGTTATCTTTATTCCAGATCAGTCTATGGATATTAAAACCCTTCTTGTTTCTTTTTTAGTTATCTATCTCATCCCTGTACATTTTCTATTTTACTTTTAAACTGATACCATTTAATTTTAATATTTTTGGCAGAAAAGAACAAGTTAGTACCCTGTACCAGAACATCAATCTTGTGGAGCCAAGATTAATCCAGCCATATGAACATGTGATAAGAAACTTTCTCCGTGAGATCAAACTCCAGAGCACAGAAATGGAAAACCTGGCCATTGCAGTGAAGAGGTATCAATCTGCTTCCTTTCTGAGGACACACAGAGTCCTTTTACTTGTTCTGTGACCAGGGTTGTAAAGGGACTGAATAGCAGTGATATTATGATACAAGTGGTCTTCCTGAAACTTTTGGAATCCAGAACATTCTAGAATATTCCACATAGGGTAAGTTGTCTTAGGTAGTAATTGCAGGGTCAAACAGTAATCTGTTGGTTGGTCATTGCCATCCTATGTTGTCAACTCCTAAAAATTGACAATTCCATCCTGAAAAAAATCAGGATTTTTTTCTTCTGTGTCTTCTCCATAGCCATTTGACTCAAACAGGAAACTTCACCAAAACAGAGGTAGGCACACTCTAAAGCCAAGCTAGGTAAAGACCTTGCCAGCAGATTTCCTGTTGTTTCCAAGTCTCAGTCCTGAGTCTTCAAAAGAGTGATAAAGATGCACCCCTTGGGGTCATGAGTTCCAGTACATGATGTCTTGGGTAGAGTACAAGATTTCTCCTAGCAGATAATTTTATCTCTGGAACTGTAAGAGACTGATTAGAAACAGTTGCTGAAATTGATCCTTCTGCCTTTATCTTTAGCCTATACGATTATGAAGTTTAGATAATGGAATTTTAAAATTATATCCAATAGTCTATTGCCATAAAGTTCTTTCATTTGTCTAGTTTTGTCACTCAGTTATGGCAATAAGATGTTCACATTTGCTGACAGTCTCCCAGAAATTTGCTGTCTTTAGCTATTGTTTGTCTCAGCATAACATTTAATCTATTTCAGTTGTTTAATGTCATTTTACACCCAAATAGTCATGTTGGCAACCTTAGTTTATCACATAGAAGGACTGGGAAACATCATGTAGAATACTAACCTCATCTATACAATGTGAAGCCTGAAGCTGATGAGTTTTGAGTTTCTTTTTACAATTTTCAATCTAAGTATACAATGAACTTTTTGAATTTCAGAGCTCAAGACAAGGCAGCCATTCAACTGAGTGAGCTGGAAGAGGAAATGGATCAGAGGATTCATGCAGTAGAAAATGAGACCCGGAAAGATGTGAGTTTGTGGGTTGGCCATTTATTCGTTTGGCAGATCTTTAGGGAGCACCTTTTATTGTGGAGCTCTGGGTACTTCTCTTGGTGACAAAGCTTGGGGACAGTAGGCTTTACTACTTAGTACCCTATATCAAAATAGCAACCTTCTAGATTTTGAGCAGAGAAAGGATTTTTATAACCAGAAGTGTTTTGTGGCCTCAAGTTAAAGTGATACAGAGATTGTAATCAAGTATGCCGAGGACATGCCTCTCCAGCACTAATAATGCTCATGTGAGTGGGAGAGGAGTCAGCTTACATGCAAGGGCAGAGGTCTCTTTGAAATGCATGGCATGGAGTGGAGGACTGGAGTCAGATTTGGTGAGAAGATGGCTGAACATCTACCTGTATGTTGTTCTCACTACCAGACTTTAAATCTCGATTGCAGTTAATTTAAAATTCTGTCTCCTAACTGTGGTGTTTTGTGATGGAATCTTATTGTTACTGGGATTCTTAAGTGGAAAGTTACACGGTATCTTTAGTGATTTCCTCAGGAGAGGTGTGTTTTTCTGTATAAAATATGTTTGGGCAGTTGATGTTTGCTGAAAGTAGAAAATATACATATTTTCTCTGAGTAGGTAATATTAGGATGTAAAATTCTATTTTTGTGTTGAGAGGCAATAAAAGTGTAGTCCCCAGTGCTGGCATCAAGCAGACAGAAGTCCATGTCCTGACTTGGCCCTTACCAAGGCCAGGTGGTACTAGTAGAGTAATCTCTCCTGTGAGTCTTTGCCCTGCCACCTGCCAGCCTCAGGGAGGATTAGTCATGGTGACGTATGTAAAGTACTGAGAAGCGTTGCCTTTGATAGGCACGGCCATGGCTGTTACTATCTTTTTCTGTGCCTTCTTTGTTTCCTTTCAGATAATTTATCTTACTTGTCTTTACCACACACATCGATCCCTTTGAGTATCTTTGTTGTCCTATCTCTCTAAAAATAGTTTTATTAATTCTTTGAGAATTTCATACAATGTATTTTGATTATAGTCACCACTCCTCAGCTCCTCCCAGATCTATTGGCCTTTCTCTACCGGCTCTACTGCATGTTATTCCCATTTTCTTTTAATCCCGTGTTTGCCCAGTTTGTGCTACCCAAATTCTTGCCGGGCCACTTGTGATAGCTCACAGAGTTCACATCTGAGTGAGACTGATGGTTACTTTTTGACTCTGATAGTGTCCATAGCACCTTCCACAGTCTGATCAGTGTTCATTTGTATGTGTTTAAATCTACTTATTCTAGTACTATTGAAAGCAGCAATGGTTTGTCCATTTTGTGCTGAACACACTTGTGCTTTGCCAAAGCCAGCTAGTTGTGTTTGTGTAAGCTTCCTCTTTTGTCCTGGCTCTGCTCTGCCCCTGGGTCAGTGATGCACTGTGTCCACAGCTGTGGTTTCATAGTGAGTCTTGAAGTCCAGTGGTTTCAGTCCTTGATTTCATTCCTTTACAGAGTTGCTTTGCCTGTTTAATTTTTCCATAGAGTCAACATATTGATATTTAAAAGCAAATCTAAAACAACATTCTGCTGAGGGTTTGACTACCCAGTCATTTGTAGGTTAAGGTAGGACATTGACATTGTAACAGTACTGAGTACTCTAATCTATAAATGAACCATTCTCCAGTTCTCCCTTCTCAGAAGTGTTTTAATAGTTTTCAGTGTGCAGATACTACATATGATTTGCTTCTAATTGTTCTATTTTGATGGTATTGAAAATTATATATATATATTGAATATTGTACTGATATATATATATGTATATATATGCACACACACATATATATATAATGTATATTCAGTAACTTCTGATGTATTCTAGCAGTTTTTTTTGGGTTGATAATAGCAAAATCTATGAATAAAGACAATTTTTTTTTTTGTTTTTTGAGACAGGGTTTCTCTGTGTAGTTTTGGTGCCTGTTTTGGATCTCGCTCTGTAGACCAGGCTGGCCTCAAACTCACAGAGATCTGCCTGGCTCTGCCTTGTGAGTGCTGGGATTAAAGGCATGCGCCACTGCCACCTAGCATGAATAAAGACAATTTTACTTCTCTTCTGGATAACGTTTTCTTGTTTTACTGTCTATGATATATTATATTCCATCTGTAATGATGAATTCCATTTGCTAAATTTTTATTATATATGTGTCTGTGGATGCATAATTACAGCTCATTGAGAGATAATTATTTAGTTTTGTGGTGCTGGGAATGATCTGCTGTATTTATCAGAGCAGAATTGACCATTTTTATGGGTTCATGTTTGGGTACGTAGGAAGTAAGCAGCTCAGTTCACTGTCCAGTTAGGCAGTATTTTATCATACCATTTATCATTGCTGGGACTGATAGTTTATGGTAAGGCCCAGGGACCATTAGGAGTTAGGCATTATTTTTTTATAAAAACATCACAAAGCTGTTGGGTTAGGTGCCTAGCTATTGGGGTCTAGTTACTGCAAGTGGGGGATTTTGCTTTTTATATTTTGGCCTTTTTTTTTTTTGGTCAATGACATCATTTTTATTAAGAAAATATGAAAAGATAGTGAAAAGCAATTATTACTGTCTATCATTGATTAATTTTTTCCTTAATGTACTTCAGTGTTTTCTGAGATTTTCTGCATTAAATATCAATAATTTTATTACTTTTAAAACAGTTTAAAATATAATTACATCATATACCCCTTTCTCTTTTTCTCTGTCAAACTCCTACCATGTCCCCAACCCTCATTTCCTTTCAAATTCTTCTTTAATTGTTACTGTTACAGGTATGTGCATTTATATATAGATACAACATGCTGAGTCTGCTTAGTGTTGCTCATGTGTATACAAGCTTGTATGTATACAGATTTCTGGGCTGACTGCTTGGTATTAGATAACAGTTAAAGGTCTTGTCCCCATAGAAGACTAATTCTTTCCTTCATCATTCCTTAGTAGTTTTTGTCCAGAGTTTTTTTTTTTGTCTCCCTTCCATCTTAGCATGCTTATTGGTGCTGTCCTTGTTCCAGTTTTGTTCAGGTCATGATGGTGTTGTGATATCATGGTTGTAGCTTCTCTGTCTTTCTAGGAGATACACTCTTTCAGCAGATTTTCCATTCTTCTGGTTTTTACAATATTTCTTTTCCCTCTTTCGGGATGATCCCTGTAGCTGGAAGTTTCTCCGGTCCTACTTGGACACTGGTTGGAATGAATCTCTACCACCCATGTCCGCTTGGTCCCAAGTAAACACATAGAGGCTTATATTATTTAAAAACTGTATGGCCTATGGTTCAGGCTTCCCACTAGCTAGCTCTTACAACTTAACTCAGCTCCTTTCTATTAATTTATATATTGCCACGTGGCTTCATGGCTTACTGTTACTTTCACATCTTGCTTCTGGTGGCTTGCAGCATCTGCCCCACTCTCCTTTCTTCTCCTGTCTCTCCAGTTTGAATGTACTGCCTAACATTTATTCTGCCTCATCATTGGCCAAACAGCTTTATCAACCGATCAGAGCAACATATATTCACACTGTACAGAAAGATATCCCACATCAGACATCCCACAGCAGATCCCTGAGCTGTACATTCATGAGCTGTGCTTTATATGTATCCATTGTGACTGGGCACTTCACAATCGATTGTTCTCTGTATTTTGACCAGTTGTGGTTTTCCACACTGGTCTTCAGCTACAAGGAGATGCTTCTGTGATGTGGGGGAGTGGGGTTGGGGTGTGAGCGGAAGCAGTAGCTACACTTATTTTTGGCTGTTAGGATGAGTATTTAGAATGCAGTTAGGAATTATGCTGGTTTAGTAAAGTGGTAAAAAGGTTCTCTTCTAAGGTCCATGATCTCACTAGCCGTGGGTAGTTGGATAAGTCTCCAGTACGAAACATGATTTTCCTGCTGTTGAGTGGCCCGTAAGTACAATTAGACAGCTGTTGGTTACCACCAACATATTTGTGCCACAATTGTACCCTTAGAGATATCATGCCATGCTGGTCATGTTAGTGGTATATAAGCTCACAGTTGAGTAGGACTTTGGTTGCATCTCTTCCTTGGCAGCTTGTATAGCAATATCTGGTATTATGAAAGTTATTCCCTTCTATCAAGTTCAGTGTAACTGGATTTATGTTGAGGTCTTTGATCCACTTGGACTTAAGTTTTGTGCATGGCGACAAATATGGATCTATTTGCAGTCTTCTACATGTTGACATCCAGTTATGCCAGCACCATTTGTTGAAGATGCTTTCTTTTTTCCACGGTACAGTTTTGACTTCTTTGTTGAAAATCAGATGTTCATAGGTGTGTGGATTAATATCAGGGTCTTCGATTCAATTCCATTGGTCCATGTGTCGGTTTTTATGCCAGTTCCAAGCTGTTTTTATTATTATAGCTCTATAGTAAAGCCTGAGATCAGGGATCGTGATGCCTCCAGAGGTTGCTTTATTGTACAGGATTGTTTTAGCTATCCTGGGTTTTTTGTTTTTCCATATGAAGCTGAGTATTGTTCTTTTGAGGACTGTGAAGAATTGTGTTGGGATTTTGATGAGGATTACACCCTAAGAGGGACACATAGATAGCCCAGTGAAGGAGAAATAGATGAGATCTACATGAGCAAACTGGTAGTGGGGGGGGGGGTAATGGAGAGCAAAGAATGGGGGATGAGAACATAAGGAAATGGGAGGGTTGAGCTGGAACAGGGACAGAGTGGGAGAGCAAGCAAGGAGATACCATGATAAATGAAGACATCATGGGAATAGGAAGAGGTAGAGTGCCAGGGAAGTTTTCAGGAATCCACAAAGATAACTTCACCTTGGACTACTGGTAATAATCGAGAGGGTACCTGGACTGATCTATTCTGGTGACTGGACTAGTGAATACCCTAACTGTCACCACAGAGCCTTCATCCAGTGACTGATGGAAGCAGATGCAGAGATCCATAGCTGGGCACCAGACTGAGCTCCAGGAATCCAATTGATGAGAGGAGGGATTCTGTGGGCAGGAGATGTTAAGATCATGATAGGAAAATGTGCAGAAATGACCAGTCACACTGTTGGAAACCCATGAACTTTGGACTAATAGCTGTGGAGCCCTCATAGGACTAGACTAGGCCCTCTGGATATGGGAGACAGTCATTTAGATTGAACTGTTTGGGGGGGGGTGCCCAGGCAGGGGGATCAGGATCTGTCCCTGGTGCATGGGCAGGCTTTATGGAGCCCAGTGCCTAGGGTGTGACACCTTGCACAGCCTTGGTGCAGGGGAGAGGGGCTTGGACCTGCCTCAGCTGAGTGTGCCAGGCTCTTCTGACTCCCCATGGGAGACCTTGACTTGGAAAATGTGGGGATGAGGGATGGGTTGTGGGGGAAGGCTAGGGGGGTGGGAAGAGGGAAGAGTGGGGGAATCTGTGGTTGGTATGTAAAGTGAATACAAAATTTTTTAATAATAAAAAAAGAAGTAAAAATAAAATAGTAACCCACCAAAAAATGTTATTCCCCAGGGAAAAGATTTTTGGGTTATAGGCCTATACAAAGTGTATGGCATCATCAGTAATAAGGACTTACATAAAACTCTGGGAGGCAACCAAGGGCAACACAATAGCCTATATTGTTTTTGGAGTCTCTTGGACTCCCCTAACTTGAAAGAGGGTTTTTCATTCCTGGTATTGAGGATTTTGTTAATTCATGGCTCTTGTGGAGAGCATTGTAAGTGACATATTGAAGATTTAAGTTTTATATGTATACATATGCATCTATATGTATTATATGTCCTTTTTGATAAATAAAGGCTAATGATTCTTATGTTTTCCCCCCAAAGTTGTAGTGTTATTTTGCCTCCTTCTTTCCTACTGTATTGACTTTCTTTCTCTTCTTCAATTAAAGCCTCCACCATTTTTCCCATTTTCCCATTTATATCACTTGTAGATAGCTATTCCCCTTGCTAGTGCCAACTCCTGCCCTCTTGGTACATTTTTACTTTTCTAGTTTCTGTGATTATTTCAGGCTAAATACTCACATCTGAAGATTTGGATCTCAGAATGACAGATGAGAGAGAACATGTACTTTTCTTTTTGTGTGTCTGGGTTACCTCACTCAATATAATCTTTTCTAATTCCATCCACTTACCTGCAGATTTCATGATTTCACTTTTTATTACAGTTGAGTAGTATTCCATCATGTATATGAACCACATTTTCACTCCTTATCCATTCCTCAGTTGAAGGACATTTAGGTTGTTTCTTTTTCCTATCTATTGTGAATAGAGCATCAGTGCACATAGCTAAGCAAGTATCTGTGGGGTCAAGTCCTTTGGGCATATGCTAAAGAATAGAATGGGCTATGTGTAGAATTATTTTAGTTTTTTGTTAATTTTCTGTACTGATTTCCATATAGGCTATACTGGTTTGCAATCCCAACAACAATGAATGAGGGCTCTATTTTCTTTACATCTGCTCCAGCATTTATTGTTTGTTGGTAGTTGTGCTTATCTTAGCCATTATGACTTGGGTCTAATGAAATCTCAGAGTTGTTCTGAATTGCATTTTCCTAATTTCTAAGGATAGTGAACATTTTTTCTTAGGTATTATTATATATATAGTTTTTCAGGTTTTGAATATGTCTTCTTCTGACTCTGTTTTTTGAGTCTATACCAATATCCTGGATGTCTGAAGCAACAAAGGGACCCTCATTGTCTCCTGAGCTGACTTTTGGTGGTACTGTATACAGGTGAAACTTTACTTAAGTCACCACCTGACTTCCTTAGGATATGCATATTGATTCAGTAGTTCTTTACCCTTAACTTTGGTATTCAATTCACCTTTGCTTAGTGAAGCCAATTCCAGTGCAAAGAGGTTTAAAAACATTTACTTATTTTTATTTTGTGTGTATAAATGTCTTGCTTGCATGTATTTCTTTGCACTATGTGCATGCCTGGTGCCCATGGAGGCCAGAAAAGAGCATGAGATCCCCTGGAACTGGAGGTACAAACGGTTGTAATCTGCCATGTGAGTGGTAGGAACCAAATTCAGGTCCTCTGCAAAAGCAACTAGTACTCTTAACTGCTCAGCCATTTCTCCAGCCCCAATACCTGGATTATTTGATGTCTATGTTGACTCTATAGGAGTTACCAGGGGAGTTCCAATGTAATGCTAAAAGCCAAATAGCTACAAGGTTTGAATTGGCTATATTCTAATGGTCAGCAGTAGACAAGAATGTCGACTGAAATGACCATTTGTTTTAATTAACAAGGATTTATTGAGTATGCCAGGGATGATCTTAAAGGAATATCTTTAGCTGAGTGGCTTGGGAGAATCGGCTTAATGACGCTAACCGAGAAGGAGATGTTTGTGTCATACTTTGTGGAAGATGTCATGCCTTGATTAGCAAGAGCACAGCTCCTGATAAGACAAGCACAAACACCCCTCAAGGACTAACTACTGTAGCAGGAATCTTAGAAGGTCTTATTAATAAAGTCAAACCTGAGCCAGTTATTGGGGTGAACACTGGAAGATCAGAGAGACTGAACAAGCCAAAGCTAACCTCACCTGGCCAACTTCTCAGCTGGTCCTGTTTTCTCAGACTGGAAGCTTCTGTGTCCTCATCCCAATGGCTCTCAGCTGAACTGTGCTGGAAAGCCTGAATGCTTAAGCAGGCCAAATGCTTCTAGTTTCTGGTCCTCACGCCTTATATATCTTTCTGCCTTCTACCACCACTCCCTGGGATTAAAGGCTGGCTTTCTGGGATTAAAGGCGTGTGTCACCACACTTGACTGTTTCCAATGTGACCTTGAACTCACAGAGATCCAGAGGGATTTCTATCTCTGGAATGCTAGGATTAAAGGCGTGAATGCCACCATTTTCTAGCCTCTGTATCTAGTGGCTTTTCTGTTCTCTGATCCCAGATAAGTTTATTAGGGTACACAATATTTTGGGGAACACAATGCCACCACAAACTACCATTGCAAATGAGCTAACAACAGCAACAAAAATAATTAAAACAATCTGAAAATAGGACCAATAAGAATAAAAGAGATAAAAGCGACTTGAAAGAAATAAATTGCCATTGTTCATTTTAAGTATGGGGAGCACTTAGAGTTCAACAGAATTATAGATAAGTAGGAGGAGATGGGTCCTCTCACCCCTAGCTGTCCAATGGCACCTGTTCATATCAAAACTCTTTAAGAGTTGGGAAGTTACACATAATCTTATAAGTGACTGAGTCTAAGATCAGAAAAGGGCAGTCTCAAGCTCCAAATTATTCATCAGAAAAGGCTTTGTGCATTAAACCAATTAAGATGGTGAATTTGATAAGGGGGCAAGTCAGCCTATGTAAGAAGAGTACAGGAATTTCCCATCATCTGGGGACTTAAAAAAAAAAAACAACAAAAAACAAAAAACCACCGTTTTGAGCCAAATCAGCACACTAGCTATTTTTGCCTTTCCTTTATGTTGGTGTCTCTTTCTGCAGAATTGTATATTATTAAAAACTGCTTTGTTGTCATTAGAGCCTTGGATTTGTTCTTTTATTCCCAACAAGCTGTGATCTAGCCTGACCTGGCCTGACCATAAACTTGTCTTGCAGCTTCAAGGGGGAGGGGCTGCAAGGTCACATCACAGCTAATCAGCTTTGTCTTGCAAGTCCACTCTGGGTGGGGAAATGAGTGACTTGGTTTGCTTTTCTCCTGTTCCTGCAGGTACTTGCCTGTCTCTTTGTCATAAGGGACAAACTGCAAGGGGACTCAGTGGCTTTGGGGACAGAGAAAGACAGCTAATGTATCTGTAATATAAAAGACCTGTTCCAAAAGACTGTGATGGGGTCATTGTTGTCTTTTATAGATCCCTTATATGTTACTCAGCTTTTTCACAGACTCTGTTTTCATGTAGCCAGCAGCTTGGAAAGTTTCCAGTGTTCTACCCAAGCCCATTCCTCCTACCTTAGTAGAGATGTCTGCATAGCAGTCCCTGCGCCCTCTGGTGTGCCTTTTTGTCACTGTCATCTACAGGGAAACTCAATGGGACACATGGGAGTGTGCAACATACAGTCATGTGCTATGTAACAGTGTCTCCACTCCCATCATTAATGCCTGGGGATGTTGTAGTCACCTTTCTTGGTGTCAGTGAATTTCATCATGTTGACTCAAGGACAAAACCACCTAATACCATTTCTCAGACTATACCCCTGTTAAGGAACTCTTCCAGCCTATCACAGTTGCTGCATAGACATTTATGATGTGATTTGAATTCAGGTAAAATGAAAAGGATAGGACAACATGTCACTGGCTGTGCCTTCCTGAGTACTGAGCCATCATAGGATGTTCACTGGATCCCATAGCTGTGCTATATCTTTTGAGAGCAACGGTTAACTGATTCACTGGTATGCTGTGGTATTATCATGGTGCTACAGTCTTAGAGACTGCACATCAGGATGATGTGTGAATCTTGACGTTCTGTAGTTCTTCCGTTTTTGTAGGTCTCAAGTCCAGTACTCCTGCACACCTAAAACATCCTGGTGTCCTTCTGCCATCTAGTTTCACCCTTCCTGTTTAGGAACATTTTTGTCAGCCTAGCTTGATATGAAATACTTCATGTCTATGAGAATTTGAAGGCCATTTAAGAGACAGAAATTACCTAAATGATGTCTTTCATTTTCCCTCTAGGAAAAACGCAAAGCAGAGGAAGCCCTCAGTGACCTCAGACGTCAGTATGAAACAGAAGTGGGAGACCTACAGGTGACCATTAAAAAGTTAAAAAAGGTATGTACATGGCATATAGACATTCTGGAAATAGCTTTAGTATCTCACTGTGTCTAAGACATTGAAAACGAAAAACATTTAGAATTATGTTGAAGCAGAAGAAAGAATGACATTACTGAGTCAGTTTAACTCCTTGAGAGACTCTGATTTTTAAATCCCCCTCCCCATAGTTCTTCTAGATCTTGGATCATCTGACTTATAACATGAGAATAATGAAATGTCTTATCCTTGAACAGTTCATCAAACCCACTTCTTTACTTTTCATTCACCAAGTGCTTTGAGGGAATCCCCTGCATGCAGAGGAAAGTGTGTTCCTTATTGAAACATTGTCTATGTCAGGTATCCCTGTGTTCTTAGCTTACTACAATGTGCAGAGCAGATATTTAGTAAATATTAAGTGAAATAAAAATTGTCTTTTAAGTAGAAAGTTCCAGGTCTAACAATCACCTGATCATTGAGAAGTAAGAAAACATTTGTGGAAACATGAGTAAAGCATGTTTGATTACTGGTATTCTCCCTCCTGGTTCCAATGAACAGGTTCTTTGTACTCTCCAGTATGCTAATGCATGTTAATGAGTGACTCTGGAGTGCGGCAGTGGGACAGGGGAGTTTTGTAGCCCTTACCAGCTTCCGTGGTGCAGATGCTTGTAGCATGAATCTTAGAAGGTCTTATTAATAAAATCAAACCTGAGGCCAGTTATTGGGGTGAACACTGGAAGGTCAGAGAGACAGAATAAGCCACAGCTATCTCACCTCGCTGAATCCTCAGCTGGTCTTGTTTCCTCAGACTGGATGCCCCGAGCCCTCATCCAGAATGGGTCTCAGCTGAACTATTGCTAGAAGCCTGAAAGCTTAACCAGCCACATGCTTCTCCAGGCCAAATGCCTCTAGTTTCTGGTCCTCACACCTTATATACCTTTCTGCTTTCTACCACCACTCCCTGGGATTAAAGGTGTGGCTTTCTGGGATTAAAGGTGTGTATCACCGTGCCTGGCCATTTCCAATGTGGCCTTGAACTCACAGAGATCCAGAGAGATTTCTGTCTCTGGAATGCTAGGATTAAAGGCGTATGCTACCACTGCCTAACCTCTATGTTTAATATTGTGGCTGTCCTGTTCTCTGACCCCAGATAAGTTTATTAGCATACACAATATTTTGGGGAACACAATACCACCACAGATGCTTGTAGTGTTATTGACATCATGCTATCAAATTCACATCTCCATATGCAGAAGTCAACTCTCACCTGTCACTATAAGATGGATCTATCTCAGAATTAAACTCACATCTTATATGTGGTTGTTTCCACAAGTAGTGGGAATAGCTTAAGTAAACAGAACTGAAAATTAAATACTTCAGTAGCATTAGAGGACCATTAAGGGAAAGCCATTTCCTTCTGGTCAAGAGCATACAATCTATTTAACTTAACTTGCATAGAAACCTACCATTCTATGTTATCCGAAACATTAAGAGTTAATCCAGTTGGACCAGGGAGTCTCCTGGTTCAAGGGATCACCCTTCAGGAAGGTGGATTCACCTAATGCCATGCTAAAGAGATGGGAGGAATGATTAACCGTTTAATATAAGATAATGGAGTTACCCTTCCCAGAAACTGCCTTCTGTGCAGTGCTTACTGAGTGGCATCGATGGAGCTTCCTTTCCTCTGCCAGCTTTTCTTAATTACTCAGGAAAGCATAACTTTTGTTTTCTTCCATGTCTGTTCTAGGCATGCTTTTCCCAATGCAGTCTAAGGCTTTCTTACTCTTTCTCTCAACTCCTCCCCACCACATTTTTGCCATGTGGCACTTGTCTGCATTGTGGCTGACCTCCATTGCTGAATATACCAGTCTCACCTCAAAGGGCATGCCTTCCTTTTAAACATCTTTCTCCCCTGAGCAGCTGCAAAAATTAAGGCTTACCTGTCTAAGATTTTTTCTTTAAATTATAGTAAAATTGTTCTTTTGTTTTCTTTTGAATCTCTTATTTAATTTGTTTGTTATTGAGACTAAGACCCTCAAGAGGGGAGCCATATTTCCCCAGTAACATGTGGCACCCCAGGTGAGACTGCCCTTAACATAAGCATCACTAGCAGTTAAGAAAAATTAAGTTACAGCTAACTTGCCATTGTAACTCATGATCATCTCAGTCTCTGCAGTGACTGAGAATCATCTAGGAGTTCTCTATAAGGCAATTAAACCATGATTATCTTATATGTAGTTGTTTTAAATAATAACTAGACCATCATACTATGAAGATTCCAGAATTATGAATCAGCTTATCCATGGACTCTTCTAGTCATTGTCTTCATTTATTTCTATGAGTTCCCAGCTCTTTACATTGCAAGGATAGATGGGGAAATTGTTACCTGATATAATGTATGATGAAGTCCTAACAGTGAGAGATCATAAGTGAGGATGATGAGGCCTGACCTGAGTCCTCATTGAAATTATACCATTTTTTTCCGTATAACACATAGAAGTATTTTCTTAATATTTTCAAACCTTAACTTCTCATTTAAAACATAGTTTTAATAATGAATTATCCTGACTAACTGTAGTAATTGGTATTTTATTGACTATAATTTATTAAGATCATTCACAGAATTTGAAAATGCTAAATATGAATTCGCTTTTGAGGATCATATTAAATGAGGACTAAGTTCCAGATAGGGTGAATGGCCTGCTCAAAATTATATAGCTGGTAGAATCTGTGTTTCTTTCCATTTAGACTTCTTGCCCACCTGATAGTATGTTTGCTGTATAGAACAGTAAAAATATTTATTGGAGAGAATGTTAAGTGCTCTCAAAAATTATAAAGAAAATACTTTAAAGAGTATTGTGACTGCCATTATTTTTGACAATTATTCTGAGAGTCTTAGGTTTTTTCCTTCATAATTTTCTTCTATGAAGTCATAATGCATTGCTCTTTTTATTAGATATATTATGATAACCAATTTTAAGTTCAAATTATACTACAAGCATAGTAATAGAAAACAACACAGAAGTGGCATATTGAAGGACACACAGATCAATGGACTAAAGTACCTGGAAATAGAGCCACAAAGCTACAACCATCTGATTCTCATACAGGTGATAATATTGGAGAATCAACAGCCTTTCTTAGCAAGTGGTGCTAATTAAACTAGATAAACATATGTAGAAGGCTGGATCCAGATCTGCCTCCTGCTTTGGAGGAGAGTCAACACAAAGGGTATATGAAAAGAAAGCAATCTAGCAGAAGGCAATGCCTGGAAAATGAGACAGTCTTCACCAGACAACAAACTCAGTTAATATGCATCTGTCAGTCACAGTTAGTCACATGGAAGTCTTGTCACATGATAGCTTCTGGCAAGATGGGTAATGCTCATAGGTAAAGCACATGAGCATAATGAAATCTGGTAAACATTTTGGCTAGTGCAGAAGCCCTCTGTTTGAGGACACCTGCAAACAAAACCTCAGAGATCTGGGAAGTTACTTCTTCGTAGTCAAGTCTTTTTGTTTTTGTTTGCAGTGCTAAGAAAATGTGGTACTTTGGACCTTTTTTTTTTTGACATTTCTTTTTGAGACATAGTCTTGATCTATTTCTCAGGTTGGCCTTTAATTCATTGTGTATCCTAGGCTGGCTCTAAACTTATGCTCTTCCTTCCAATTCTGGGTTCACAGTTGTATACCACCACAGCTGACTCATGGGAAAGTTATTTTTGTTTTAGATATTCTTGAATTCTGGTATGAATGTATCAGCCAGCAAGCAGACCTCATGTATGCACATTTATAGTTTATTCTCTCTCTGTGCATGTCTAGCTTCACATCATGCTTACGTGCTTAGATATTAGTGATTTCATTTATTATTGTAAGCATTTTTAAAGTTCACTATGAAGAAAACAGGAGAGTCTGACATTAACACTCCAAATTTTTTTTTTAAATTTATATCTGATTGTTGTAGCAGGAATCTTAACAGGTCTTATTAAATAAGAAACACAGAGCCAAATGCAGAGTTAAAAGCCCAAGATTGTGGTAATGAACACCTTTGTTTCTAGTACTCATCTATATGTCCAGCACTTGAGAGGTAGGATTGTCAGGAGTTCAAAGCCAGTCTCAGCAAGTAAGCAAAATTGAGGCCAGCCTGTATGATATGAGACTATCTCAATCAACAATAAAAAAAAAAGCCCACACTCTAACAGGAGGTAAGACTATTACAAAGTAAAACAAAGTTTTAAGCATACAGGATGAAAGAGAATGCCCATATTCTTTTAACAAATAAGGAAAGCAAGGATTGGGTTGTTTTATTATGGAGTGGTTTCCAAAATGATTTTTGCAGTGCTTTAAAGAAAATACATTTAATAATAAAAGTCCCTCTCCATTTGTTTGTATTATTTAAAAAAATCTTGAATAGATTTTGTTATTTAGTGATTTGTAAAGCCATAAGATGTTAAAAATTGAAAACTGCTAGAATTCCCACATTAATATTCAAGAATATCTTTAATCTTCACCAAAATGCTTCTAAATGAGTTTCCAAATACCTATCTTTTGTTTGCTCTTTCAGCTTGAAGAACAGTCAAGACACATAAGTCAAAAGCAAGACGTGACAGCATTAAAGAAACAAATTTATGATTTAACAATGGTAAGAATCACCCTTCACTGGAAGAAATTTATTTCCTTTTAGATAGTGTCTTTGTTATTTTTCTCTAAGTATGATAAAGCACAGTGACCAAAAGCAACTTGGGGAGGAAAGTGTATTCCATCTGACAGCCCTCAAGTAACAGTCTATCACCAGGGGAAGCCAGGGTAGGAAGAGAAGCAAAAACCAAGGTAGAACACTGTTTACTGGTTTCTGCCCATGGCTTGCTTTCTTCCGTCCCTAGGACCACCTGCCCAGGGATGTCACTATGCACAGTGGGCCCATCCACATCTATCATTAATCAAGAAAATGCCCAACAGGTTTGCCTCTACTCCAGTCTGAGGGAGGTGTTTTCTCAGTTGAGATTACCTATCACGAAATGACTAACTTGTATCAAGTTGACAGAAAATGAACCAACACAGACAACATGTACATATGCATGCTATTTGTTGTTTCTGTGATTCTGGAATAAAAGTTTTAAGAGAAACTGATAGTATAATTACAGAAAATCTATTTGAGTAACTATATTATAAGAGGGGGTTTCTCTCAATTAAATACCACTTATGAGTAGTTTTTTTTTTAAGTTTATTTACTTAAAGTAATGTGCACACGGCATTGAATGCTGTCTTACTTTGGTTAACCCCATGCCTTTAGAAGCATCCCTGCTTTTGTACGTGTGATTTCTCCTGCCTTCAGCTTTTCTTTAGGTCTTTTCTGTATGTTCCTGTTTCTGTTTGTTTTCTCTGTTGCAAAAATCAGTAACATTTACCTCTGCTTTGGTTTTATTTTATATTATTCTCAAATATTAAAAGTGTTTTGCTTACTCTGACTCTTGAGCTGGGATTGCATAGTTTTCTATCTAGTCAGTTATCCTTATCCCACTTAGGGGAGAATTTTCCTAGCCTCACAGTCTCAGCCATTCCTGACGTTGCTGCATCGTAGTTGCCTTTATTTGGTGTAGCACGAATCTTAAAAGGACTTATTAATAAAAACAAACTCGGAGCCAGGTATTGGGGTGAATGCTGGAAGATCAGAGAAAAGAACCAGCCACAGCTAACCTCACCTCACCAATTCCTCATTTGATCTCATTTCCTCAAACTGGAAGCCTCTGTGTCCTTATCTGAATGGATCTCAGCTGAAGTGCTGCTCAAAAGCCTAAAAGCTTAACAAGGCTCTAGTTTCTGGACCTCACGCCTTATATACCTTTCTGCTTCCAGCCATCACTTCCTGGGATCAAAGGCATGTGTCACCATGCCTGGCTGTTTTCAGTGTGGCTTTGAATTCACAGAGATCCGGATGGATCTCTGCCTCCAGAATGCTAGGATTAAAGGTGTGTGGCCACCATTTTCTGGCCTCTATGTCTGTCTAGTGGCTGTTCTGGCTTCTGACCGCAGATAAATTTATTAGGATCCACAATATATTGGGGGAACACAATATATTACCACAATTTGGATCATGACTTTCATGAAGAGTTGCTTGCTTTCTTGGATTCTCTGACTCTGTTCCTGGTTTCTTGTTTTAAAGGATTCTTAGGGTTATTATTACTATGATGAAATACCATGACCAAAAGTGACTTGGGAAGGGTTTATTTCACATACTGTTCTGTATAACAGTTTATCAAAAGCAGTGAGGGCAAGAACTCAAGCAGGGTAGGAACATGGAGTCAGGATCTGATGCAGAGGGCATGGGGGAGTGCTGCTAATGGGTTTGCTTCCTCTGTGTTCCTCAGCCTGCTTGCTT
>CABHPH010131496.1:0-53027 GCA_902168325.1 Peromyscus nudipes
TGACTGCCTCGTCACTGTCGTCTGTCACTGTCCAAGTTTTCTATAGTTGGTATTGAGATTAAGGGCGTGTGTCTCCAATGTTGGCTGTATCCTTGAACACACAGAGATCTACCTAGTTCTGCTTACCAAGTGCTGGGATTAAAGGCGTGGACCACCACCGCCCCTTACCAAGTGCTGGGATTAAAGGCGTGGACCACCACCGCCCTGGCTTTCGCTATGGCTTGCTAATAGCTCTGACCCCTAGGCAACTTTATTTATTAACATACAAATAAAATCACATTTCAGTACAAATAGAATACCACTATAGCTTTCAATACACTTTCTTTGTTATGTATATTTAGTGTTTTAGCTAATGATATACTGTGGGAATTTGCTTTCCTAGTCTTGTCTATTTATTATTCTGTGTGCTTCTTATATTTGTATAGGTGTGAGTATCTCTAAGTTCTTCAAGATTTCTTCTAAGGTATTATTGGAGAACTTATCTATGCCATTAACTTGAGATTCTTCTGTCTATTCTATGCCCATAATTTGAATGTTTGGATTTTTCATGGTGCCCTACATTTCCTGTATGTTCCTTGCCTGTGTGTAGTGGGTTTGTTGTTTGTTTGTTTTGTTCTGTTTTGTAACTTTTCATGATCTCTGCTTATTTGGTATAGATCCTCTATTTTGTCTTTGAAATCTGATATTCTATCTTCTGCTTCAGTCATTCCACTTGTAAGGCTTCTCTTTGAATTTTCTAGTTGGGCTATTGGGTGTTTCAGTGCTATCTTCATTTTAATTTGAGTCGTGTTCAATGTTTCTATCTCCTGAATAAATTCCAATATCAAATCTTAGATTGTCTTTGCTATTTTCATCAGCCTTCTGTTTGTATTTTCTTGGGCATCACCCCACATTTATTCTCCTTATCACTTTCTCCTTGATTTCTTTGAGCTAATTCTTTGTGTCTTCTTTGAACTCCTTGATTATTTAAGAAGGTTTATGATAGTTTGTTTTTTAACTTCTGTGTCCTAGAGTTCATCTAGGTAATTCTCATTGGCAAGCATTTCTACAGGACTAACAGATTTATTCAAAGAAGATACTGACTAGCTATTTCATATTGTTGGTATTTATTTGACGAAAAGTCTAGGCATATGGATTTCTGTTGTTAGTTCTGAGTCTGTGATGGATAAAGCAGGTTGGAGAAAAGAGAAAATGCAGGGCAGAATGTATCTAGAGGTTGAAAATAACTCGGGTGCAATAAGTCAGGTGGGCAGAGGAGACTGGTTTGATATACAGGATGTGCTTCCTGTTCCAAGCCTGGAGTATGGGGACAGATAGTTCTGAGTGGAAAGGCTATGCTTTGGCAGATAGGGAAAGAGGATACTGGCCTAGAGTTCCTCTGCAGTGAAGACAAGGAAGGTCCAGAGAGGATTGTGCACTGGTTGTGTGCGACCCCAGGTTAAGTCTGAAAGATTGATGAAAAGGTCTGAATCAGAAGTTCATGAGTACTCACCAGACTAGACCCTGGAGGAAGATTTGGGATATCTGGTTATGGAGTTGGGTGGTAGAGGTGACAAAAAGTGTCCAGTGTGTGAAAGCAGGTAGAACTGGTACTGGCTGAAGCATCACAAGCATTGTGATGGGTATACTCACAAGTTGGCTACAGTGCAGGAGGAGATGGTAGGACTTGACCAGGTATGGTATTTGAATGAGAATGACCTCTCTAAGCTCATACATTTAAAGGCTTGGTTGCTAAATAATAGAACTGTTTGGTAAGGATTGGGGGTATGATCTTGTTGGAGGATCTGTGTCATTGAGGGGAGTTTGAAATTTCAAAATCCCATGGCATTCCCAATGATCTTATAGATCAGAGCTAAGCTCTTAGCTACTGTTCAAACATTGTGCTTGCCTGCCTGCCATGTTCCCTGACATGATGGTCATGAAGTAACTTTCTAGAACCATGAGCCCCAAATTAAGTTTCCTTGTTCATGGTGTTTTGTTACAGCAAAAGAAAAGTAACTGAGATACCAGGGCAGGATATGTTGGACTCAGAAGAAGCTTAGAGGCATGCTGCTGCAGAGGCTCTGATAGACAGTAAAGTCAGGGGCATTGATTGGGAGACCTGAACTAGATCTGGTGAGTTTCAGAAAAACCTGTATTGGGGCATAGGAGTACTCACCAGACTAGATCCTGAAGGAAGACGTGGGAAGTATGGATTTGGTGAGGAATGATAGAAGCTGCAAAAAGGTCCTATATGTGGATGCAGCAATGTGGGTGGTCCAGAAGAAAACTAGGGATTGACTGAAATGCAGGAATTAGGTGGGGCTAGGTCAGGGGCACAGGATGTTGGGGGATTAGGATCCTGGAGATTGGCTGCTGCCCAGGCTCTAGTGGCCAGACTACAACACAGTACTAGTAGTAAATCTGGAGCTAGAATTGACAAGTTATCAACCCCCACCCCCCAAAAAAAGAAAGAAAAGAGCATCTGCTAATTGGGAAATTCACTAGAATAGACCCTGCAGGACAATGTAATAATTCTGGATATGGGAAGCAATGGTGTAGGCAATACAAAATGTCCTCTGGGTGGATGCAGGTAAGTTAGATTCTGGTAGAATCCTAGAAGTTTACTGGTTGCAGGTCTAAACTGCGGCACTGGATGTGGGACCCTGAAGAAGCCTAATGGTCAGATGCTTCAAGGTGCAGGTGTCCAAACTAGGCCTGGGATCTGCCTATGGGTCATGATATAGATCTAACAGGTTTTAGAAAACCAAGTAGTTGGTGGTTGGAAGACTCATAAGGATAGACTCTGAAAGATGATATGGGAAGTCTAGATGTGGAATGGGGTGTTGGAGGTGGTACAAGGTGGGATGCCCATAGGTCTGGTTCTGAAAGAATCTTAAAGGATAGCTGAGGTGCAAGAGAAGGTTGTGGGACTAGTCCAGGTACAGAATGTGGGACCTTGTGGAAGCATAGTGGTCGTATGCTACAAGGTGCAGGTGGCCAGACTAGTCCAGGGCACTGACTGTGGGAACCAGACAAGATTTGGCTGATTTTAGTAAAAGGGAGTATCAGGTGGTAGACAGACTCACAAGAACAGACCCTGGAGGAAGACTCTGGGTATAGAGTACAGTACTAAGGTGGTGAGAATTGCCTGTGGTTGCATGTAGATGAGGTTGGTACTAGGAGAAGCCTAAGGGTTGACTGAGGGGCAAGAAGAGGTTGTTGAGGTAAAGAGTACAGGATGTAGGGCCCTGTGGAAGCCTAGAGGTCAGATACTTTAACATTTGGGGGGCCAGACTAGGCTGTGGCTCTAGCTGTGGGACCCAGGCTAAATCTGGGGTCATGGGGAAAAACAAGCATTGTGATGGGTATACTCACTAAGTTAGACACCATAGGAGAAAATGGGAAGTTTGGGTGTATATCAGGGTGGTGGAAGTGGTACAGAGTCCAGTGAGTGGATGCAGGCAGTGTGGGTAATGGCAGAAGTGCTGAGTTGGTCTAAGGCACAAAGGTAAGTGGTAGGACTAGGGCTGGCACAGGATGTGGTACTCAGCTGAAGCCTAGAGGTCAGATACTCAAGGCAAGGGGGGTTAGACAAAGCTGAGGAATTGGCTATGGGACCTGAGATAGATCTTTAGGCTTGAGGAAAAGCCAGTAATGGGACTTTGGAGTTTTCACCAGGCTAGACCCTAGAGGGGGTCAGTACAAATACTCTTGTGGGTGGATGCAAGTAAGGTAGTTCATATCAGAAGCCCAGACCTTGACTGAAACTTAGTAGGATGTATTGGTACTAGGTTAGGCATAGGATGTGGGGGGTGGCCTGGAGAAGCCAAGAGGTAGGCTGTTGATCAGACTAGGCTGGGAAATGTTTGTTTGACCTATGATAGACCTGGCAGCTAGTGGAAAAATAACAAGTATTGGGTGTGGGGGTACTGTGGTGGTATTGTGTTCCAAAATATTGTGTACCTTAATAAACTTATCTGGGGTCAGAGAACAGGACAGCCACAATATTAAACTTAGAGGTTAGGCAGTGGTAGCATACGCCTTTAATCCTAGCATTCCAGAGGCAGAAATTCATGTGTTCGAGGATGCACCCAAGCATGGTGACCAACGCCTTTAATCCCAGAAAGCCACACCTTTAATCCCAGGGAGTGGTGGTAGAGAGCGGAGAGATATATAAAGGCGTGAGGACCAGAAACTCGAGGCATTTGGCCTGAGCAGGCCTTTGGCCTGGAGAAGCCTTTGGCCTGGAGAAACATGTGGCTGGTTAAGCTTTCAGGCTTCTAGCAGCAGTTCAGCTGAGACCCATTCTGGATGAGGGCTCGGGGCATCCAGTCTGAGGAAACAAGACCAGCTGAGGACCCAGCGAGGTGAGATAGCTGTGGCTTATTCTGTCTCTCTGACCTTCCAGTGTTCACCCCAATAGCCGCCTCGGGTTTGATTTTATAAATAAGAACTTTTAAGACTCATGCTACAGGGTACTGTGGTGATTTGGAAGAAAATGGCCCCCAGAGGGAGTGGCACTATTAGGAGATGTGGCCTTGTTGGAGTAGGTATGGTCTTGTTGGAGGAAGTATATCACTGTGGGGGCAGGCTTTGAGGTCTCATATATGCTCAAGTCATACCCAGTGAGGGAGATCACTTCCTGTTGCCTGCAAGTTGTAGGACTCTCAACTACTTCTCCAGCAACATGACTGCCTGCACACAGCTATGTACCATCATGATGATAATGGACTGAACCTCTGAACTATATGGAACCACCCAATTAAATGTTTTCCTTTATAGTAGTTACTATGGTCATGGTGTCTCCACACAGCAATAGAAACCTTAACTAAGACAGGTGCTAAATAGAATAGGCCCTGGAGGAAGACATGGAAGGTATGTATGTTGATTTGGGTGGTGGATAGAGGCAAGCAGGGTGGATTCAGGTGCAACCCTAGAGGTTTCCTGAGCCAGAGGAGGAGATAGTGGGACTAAGTTGGGGCTTAGGATGTGGTGCCCTGCAAAATATTATCAGCCCCCTGATCTGCAGGCTCCAGTGGTCAGACCCAGGGTGCTGGCTGTGGATCCCAAGCTTAAACTGGCAGGTTTTGGGGGAAAAAGGGAATCTGGTTGTAGTTGGGTAACTCACCAGGATAGACCCTGGAAGAGGATATGGGGAGTCTGAATATGGAGCAGGTTGGCAAAGGCAGTGAAGAGTGACATGAATGTGGATGCAGGTAGAGTGAGTCCTGACACAAGCTTAGAAGTTGACTGAGGCTCAGTATAAAGTGGTCAGATGCTGTGGATATCACTCTGTATCAATAAAGCGCTGATTGGCCGGTAGCCAGACAGGAAGTATAGGCGGGACTAACAGAGAGGAGAATTGAGGGAACAGGAAGGTGGAGGAGAGACTGGCTGGAGCCGCAGGAGGAGAAGGAAGATGTAAAGTACCGGTAAGCCACGAGCCACGTGGCAAAGTAGAAATTAATAGAAATGGGCTAAATATAAGAGTAAGAGCTAGACAATGATAGGCCTGAGCTAATGGCCAAGCAGTTTAAATAATGTAAGCGTCTGTGTGTTTATTTTATAAGTGGGCTCAGAGACTGGCGGGACTTGGGAGCTGGAGACTGGCGGGACTTGGGAGCTGGAGAGAAGCTCCAGCAACAGTCAGACTAGGCCTAGGCTCAGGGTGTAAGGTCCTTCAAAATTGGAGGTTGGCTGCTGCAAAACTTGAGTTGCCAGAATAGGCTGGGAAACTGGCTGTGAGATCCAGGCCAGATATGGTGGGTAGAAGAAAAAAACATGTACTAGGGCTTGTGGGTACTCACCAGGATAGATCATGGAGCAAGAGCTGGGAAGTCTGAGTTTGGAGATGTGTGACAGAAGTGATACAAAGGGTCCTCTGGGTATATGAAGGAAGGGCTGTACCTGATACAAGCCTAGAGGTTGGCTGAGGCTCAGGAGGTTGTGAGACTAGGTTTGGGCATGGAATGTGAGACCCTACAATAATATAGAAATTGGTTGTTCCAGCAGCTAGACTAGGTCAGGGCACTGCCTTTGGATTCCAGGATAGATCTGGTGGATTATAGTAAAAACAAGTTTCTGCTGTGGAGGCAGAGAGAATGGCAACTCAACAGGTTGAATCCTGGAAGAGGATGTGAGAAGCTGGAGTATGGAGTTGGATGGTAGGGGAGCACAAAGGATCCTGTGAGTGGGTGCAGGTGGGGGTGGTAATGACAGAAGTCAAGAGTTTGGCTGAGGAAAAGGAGTAGGTGGTAGAACCATGCTAGGGCACAGGATGTGGGACCCTGCAGAAGCCTAGGGGTTGGTTGCTCTAAGGTGCTGGTGGCCAGACTAGTCCAGGACTGTTGAGTCTGGGACCCAGGGTACAACTGGAGGGTTGCATAAAAAAATATCAAGTGGTGGGGAACTCAGCAGGATAGGAAGATATAGTAATTCTTGTATAAAGTGAGGTATTGGAGATAGTGCACAGGGTCCTGTGGGTGGATGCAAGTAAGAAGTGTACTGGCTGAATCCTAGAGATTGGCCAAGGCATAGGAGGAGGGTACCAGATGTGGTACACTGCAGAAGAGTAGAGGTTGGCTTCTGCAAGTGAGAACCAAGATAGATCTGGTGATACGGGAAAAATCAAATATTTGAGTTTCACCAGGTGAGACTCTGAAAGACTTGGGAAGTCTGGGTATTGATTGGAATGATGGAGGCAACACAAAGGCTCCTGTATGTGGATGGTGGTAGAATTGGGAGGGGTGGAAGCCTAAAAGTTGGCTGAGGTGCTGGAGGAGGTGATAACTCTAGGCCAGATTACAGGATGTGGTGCCATGCAGAAGTCCAATGACAAGATGAAGCAGAGCACTGGTAGCCAAACTAGTTCATGCCTTAGGCAGTGACACCCAGTCTGGATATGACCTGTTGTGGAAAAGCAAATATCTGGTCATTAGGTTTCTCCTTAGACTTGACATTGTAGGAGGATGTAGGAAATCGGGGTATGGATTAGGGTGGTGGAGGAAGTGAAAAGCAACTTCTAGGTGGATACAGGGAGGGCAAGCATTGGTATAAACCCAGAGGTTGGCTAAAGTGCAGGAGGTGGTGTGGGCCTAGGAAGGGGCATGGGATTTATGACTGTGCATAAATGTAGATAATGGATACTGGAAGGCTCTGGTGACCACACTATACTGTGGGACCTCAGGCTGAGGTATTCACCAGGCTAGATCCTGGATATAGGTGTGTGAAGACTGGGTATGTAGTGGTTGAGATAGAACAAAGGGTCTTGTGGGTGAATGCAGGTAAGGCAAGTCTTGACAGAAGCAGAGATATGGGCTAAGCTTCAAGAGAAGGTGGTAGGACTAAGCCAGGCATGAGATGTGGGACCCTGCAGAAGTCTAGAAGTTGCTGGCTATAAGGTTCAGGTGGCCAGACTAGACTGTGGCATTGCCTGGCAGAAGCCTAGATATTAATTCAGGTATAAGAGGAAGTGTTGATACTAGGCCAGGACACAGGATATAGGCCCTGTAGAAACCAGAGGACAGCTGATACAAGATGCTAGTGACCATATGATGTCGGAGTACTTGCTGTGGGACCTGAGCCTAATCTGGTGCATTGCAGAAAAACAAGTATTACAGGGTAGGGGCTTACTTACCAGGTTAGACCACAAAGGAGGAAGTTGAAAGTCTAGGTATGGAGTGCAGTAGTGAAAGCAGCAGAAAGATTCCTGTAGGTGGAAGTGAGTAACATGGGAACAAGAAGAAGCCTAGAGATTAGCTAAGGTACAGAAGAAGGTGCTGAAGCTAGGCAGGACATGGAATGCTGGGGTCTGCAGAGGCTTAGAGGTTGGCTACTTCAAAGTCCAGGTAGCTAAACTAAGCAAGGATACTGACTATGGGATCAAGACTAGCTCTGGTATGGTGGGAAAAACAAGTGTTTATATGTGGGAGGGAGGATAATCACCACACTAGGCTATGAAAAAGCATGTAGGAGGTCTGTGTATGGTGTACTGTAGTAGAGGCAGCCCAGGGTGTCCTGTGAGTGGATGGCATAAGCATGGCTCTTGGAGGAAGCACAGATGTTGGTTGAGCTCCATAAGGAACTTTTGGAACTAGGCTCAGACATCAGATTTGAGCCTGTGTGGAAAATTAGAGGTTAGACTCCACAAAAAAGGTAGCTAGAATAGGCAGGTACAGTGGTTGTGGGACCAGGGCTAGATCTGGCTGCTTGGTGAAAAACAAGTATTAGGGGTGGGGATACTCACAAGACTAAATCCTAAAAGGCTTAAGAAGTCTGGATATGGACTGGGGTGATAAAAGCAGCACAAGTGTGCTGTGAGTAGAAGCAAATTGGTGGGGTGGGGGAGAGAAGGTCCAACCTAAGCCTAGAGATTGTCTGCAGTGCAGTAGGAGGTGATAGGACTAGGTGGAGGCATTGGTTGTGGATCCTGTGCTAGATTTCAGGATTTCAATAAAATAAACATCTTGTTGTATTGGATATTTATGGGGCTAGATACCAGGGGAGAATGTGGGGAGTCTGAGAATGGAATGAGGTGGTAGAAGTGGCAAAAAAGGTCCTACAGGTAGACTCTTGTAGGCAGGTCCTTGCAGGAGCCCACCTGTTGGCTGAGGAGCCAATGGAGATGTTGAGACTAGCCTGGTAACATGATGTGGGACAGCGCTTATGTCTAGAGGCCTGATGCTCTAAGACTCAGGTGGTAGGACTATCCTTGGTCACTGGCTATGGAACCCAGGATAGATCAGGCAGATTGTAGAAAAACAAGAATTGGATAGTGATGGTACTTGCCATGCTAGACTCTATTGGAGGAAATGGGAAGTCTAGGTATGGAATTGGATGGTTGAATTGATGCAAAGTTTCCTGTGCGTGAAGGCAGGTGAGGCTGGTCCTGGCAGAAGCCTAGAGGTTGGAAGATGCACAGGAGCTGGTATGGAGGATAGTACAGGGTACAGTATGTGGATACTACAGAAGTCTATAGGTAGGCAGGTGCTATTTTCAGGAGCTATACTAGGCTGTGGAACCCAGGCTAGATCTGACATGCTAGAGACAAACAAGTATTTTCAGCTGGTATACTCATCAGGCTATACCCTGGAAGTGTATGTGGGGAGTCTGGGTATGGAGTGGGGTGATGAAAGCAGTGCAATGGGTTCTGTGGATAGATGCAGATAGGGAGGGCCTTATGGAATTCTAGAGGTAGGCTGAAGTGTGGGAGAAGGTGGTGGGACTAGGCCTGGGGCACTGGATGTGTGACTGTGCAGAAGCCTAGAAGTTGACCACTCCAAGGTGTGTGTCACCAGAGTAGGCTGTGATACTGGCTGTGCACTAGGGCTAGATCTGGCTGGCTGGTGTAAAACAAGTATCAGAGTGTGGCAGTACTCACCAGGATAGATCATGTAGGAAGATGTGGGAAATCTGAGTATGGAGTAGTGTGCTGTAGGCATTGCAAAAGGTCCTGTGGTTGGATTCAGATATGGCTGGTCCAAGTGGAAGTCTAGAAATATGGAATGGGACCCTATAGAAGTCCATAGGCAGGTTATTGCAAGGCTTAGGTGGCCATACTACATGGGGGCACTGGCAGTGAGTCCCTGGCTAGGTTCAGTGGATTATTAGAAAACATGCATCTTGTGGGAGTACTTATCAAGCTAAACTTGGAAGAGGACATAGGAAGGTAAGATATGGGGGCAGACCAAACAGTCCTGTTGGTACAGGGCAGCAGGGCAGGTCCTAGCTGAAAGCCCAAAGATTGACTAAGACAGGGGAATATGTGGTCTGACTACACCTGGGCATGGGATTTAGGGTTATAACTAAGCCTAGAGGTCTGCTGCAGCAAAGTAAGAGTTGCCAGACTAGGCAGTAGCACTGACTGTGTGACAGGCACTGGATCTACGGGGTTTCTGAAAAACTAGTATTTGATAGTGGGTGTACACACCACTCTAGACCATAGAGGAGAATGAGGAAAGTCTGGGTGAGGATTGGGGTGGTAGAGGTGGAGCAAAGTATCCTGTATATGGATGTTTTTAGGCTGGGTCCTGGGAATTGGTGGTAGAACTATGCCAGTATATGTGGTGTGGGACCCTGCTGAAGCCTAGAGTTATGTGCAAGGTGCAGGTAGCCAAATGGGTCCTGGCCAATGGCTTTGGAAGCCAAGCCTGATCTGGTGGCTTATGGTCACAAATAGCAAAAACAAGTACGGTGTGATACTTATTAGAATAGACCCTGGAGAATGCTGTGGGAAGTCTGAGTCTGGACTGAAGTGATTGAGGCTGTGCAAAGAATCCTGTTCTTGAAATTTGAGAGGATCCTGGCAGAAGTAGAGAGATGGGCTGAACTGCAGGAGGTGATGGGACTAGACTAGGAACCAAATGTGGGATCACACAGAAGTCTAGAAGTCAGCAGCTGCAAGGCAAATGTGGCCAGACTAGTCCTGGTCTTTTGCTGTGAGACCTAGCTACATCTGGTGATTTGGAGAAAAACAAGTATTGGGTAGTGAGGGTACTAACCAGAGAAGATCCTAGGAGAGGATGTGGGAAGTCTGGATGAAGACAGTGAAGTTGGAAGTGGTCCAAAGGGTTCTGTGGGTAGATGTAAGTATGGTGGGTACTTGTGGATGCCTAGTGATTGGCTAAGGTGCAGTAGGAGTTGGTGAGACATGACTCAGGTATAGGCTGTGGGGCTCAGCAGAAACCTAGATGTCAGCTGTTTCCAGGCATGCATGGCTTAGGCCAGGGTACTGGCTGTGGGATGTGGCCCAGATCTGGTGGCTTTGGGAAAACCAAGTATTGGGAATGTGAGTACTCAACAAACAAGACCCTGGAGGAGGATGTGAGTAATCTGGGTATGGAGATGAGATGTGGAGTTGGCACAAAGTGTCCTGTGTCTAGATGCAGCTGTGGTAGGTACTGGTGGAAGCCTAGAGTTTAGCTGAGGCACAAAAGAAAGTGTTGGGAGTAGGCCTGGGCACTGGGTGTTAGAACCTGGGAAAGCTTACAGGTTTGCAGCTGCAATGTGCTAGTGGCCAGAGTAGTCCAGGGATACTGGCTGTGAGACCCAGGGTAGATCTGGTGGGTTGTGGAAAAACAAGTAAATGTCCAGTATTGAGTACTTAACAGAGTAGAGCCTGGAGGATATGGGAAGTCTTGGTATGGATGGGTGCTGAGGCGGTACAAAGGGTCTTATACCATAGGTCTATTTTTATTGTATAGGAATATCCTTGGAGTCAGAAGTTGTGTTATTATTCAACTCTTTATTTTCATGTCTACTAGCATGGTTGGAACATAATAAAAGTTTTCACATTCTGCAGAATGAGATTTTTGGTGTATTAATTGCAATCAGAGTTTGGTTATGAAGGTCCACCTTTATGGATACATTAATAAGTGGTAGAGAGTTGCACAGAGAGATGGCTCATTCCCCTTGGTATTAAAAGATTCAACACAAATGGATTAATTGAGGGCACAGATAACTATACTTAACACCATTTTCCATGAAATTGATAAGTGACAACAGTGTCTGTGAAGTAATAGGACAAATGTCTCTCCAGTAAGATGAGTTCGGGTGTCAAAGGCCCACAAATTACAAGTTCAGTATGACATCCACATTAGGCCTTTCCCAAATGTAAGAAAGATTAGTGGAAAACAGTTCTAAACATGTGTGCAGTTTCTTGTCTTAGTCTTAAACCCCAGAATTATTAACAGATATGAGACTTAAAAGTGTTTAAGGCTGAACTGTGAATAAAATTAGGTAACTGGAATGTATCACATGTGGATCGGTGAGGTTGATAAAGAAACTAATTTTTTATTGGATGCACATCTTGAAATTTATTCAATTTGCTTCTGACAGCTGTGAAAAAGTGGCCTCTCTGAAATCCATGGCACTTTTGAGACATAAGAGTAGTAGAAGCCCATTTTATACTTATGACTTGTATTCGGAAAAGCTCACACTGTACAAAGTAAACACATCTTTTTTTTGTGGTTTGAATCCTCCACTTTAAGTGTCATTACACTGTTCAATCAAAGAGCTTCATGGAAAAATTAAATTCAGTTAACTCATTTCTCAAATAAGTTTTTATTTATTTTGCCATTTTTGTGAAGTTGGAGTTTGAACCAAAGGCTTAATACATATTGGGAAGCATTCTATTACAGTTATTGCCCTATCCTTATTCATTCATTCATCTATTCATTTTTTGGAGACCAGGAAACAAAATTATATCACAGAGTTTATTGTCTTCCTAAGAATACATTTTTTAAAAAGCCTCCATTCACCAGAACTTATACACACATAGTCTCTGAAGCAATTACAAAGAAAATCCCTATGTACTTTATCAGTACATGAATATATACACAGCTATTTCTTGAAATACTCAGGCATTATTATTATCATGTTAAACCATAATAAAAAATAAACCAGTAAGTTAAACCACTGTAAGGTGGGGGTCATCTGTACTTATGTTTGTGCAAATATGTACACATATGTAAGTATTGTGGCTTATGTTGTTGTGTACTAAGAACATAGTGGACAAGTTTACCTTTATGTAGCAAGTCTTTGAATTTGGGTGTTATTTTTGAGTATCCAAAATGTTGTCCATATTTGTTTTCTCAGTGGAAACTCATGGATTGGTACTCTTTAATAATTTGGTAGTTTTGAGATAGGGTTTCATATATAACCCAAGATGGTCTCAAGCTGACCACAATCTTCGTGCCTTAGTTTTTCAAGTGCCAGGATTATAGGTGTGTACTTCCAAGCCTGATTTTCTTAAATAATGTTTAAATCAAGAAAAGTTTATGATCTGTTACATGTAATATGAAGCTAATTGTTTAAAGAAATAAGCAGGTTAAAAGGATACAAAGGAAGAATGCATATGGGACCAGTATTATAATTTTTCAGGTAGATGGATATGGAGGAGTTAAGAGGATGCAATGCAAGGGACAGGTCAGAGGAAAGGAGCTATAATTAAACAAGATGGGAAATGATCAAAAGCAATTGGCATTTATAATCATTTTCTCTCTTAGCAAATATATTTTTTTATTTTTTTATTCTCAAAGAAATCTCCCATGGAGCTGTTTACTTTAGATTCTTCAGAAAAAGGAACTTAATATCTTCAGAAAACCCTTAAAACTTGGTATCTCCTTCAAAGTCAGTATGAAGTATATAGACTCTGCAAAATGATTTCTATTGCATGTGAAATTGTGTCATTATTTCATTTCATATCTATCTTCATTTCTCTCCAAATGATCAAAACAAAAAATAACATCCATGGGTCAATTTGGAAGGTAATACTTTTAAAATACTCAGTATGCCAATAGCTTAACGTGTTCAACTTTCTTTCATATTTGACTAAGTTTGGAATTGCATGGTGAAATCATCCTTCCATCCTTTCTTAACTTCGTATTGTAAAATCATCCACATAACCAACAACATTCCTCTAATCAGCCCTCAAGGAATTCTTCTTAAAGTGTTACTTTCCAGACTATAGATGTAAGCTTAAATTCTGAAGGAAGACACTGTGGTGATATTTTATTTGTGCCAAAATGCGGTGATATTTTATTTGTGCTTTAAAAACTAAAGATTGCCCAGAAATCAGAGGAAAAAGCCAGCCACAACACAGAAGTCATGCAATGTTAGCACATGTCTTTAATCCTATCACTTGGCAGGCAGGATCTCTGTGTGTTCAAGGCCACACTGGAAACAGAGCCAGGTGTGGAGGTTCACACCTTAAATTCCAAAACTAGTTAACTGTAGAGGTCTGGAGGTCTGTACAGACAGACAGGAAGTCACAGAGCTGGGCAGAAAGAGGATGTGATATAGCTGGGCGAGAGAGCAAATCAGATGGCAGAACAGCAAGGCATATAGGCGTGGGTGTAGTTAGAGTTTTCCTGCCTGGCCCACGGTCAGGATAAATCTCTTTCACCTGCCAGTCCCACAGCCGCTCAGCCCCAACCAAGTAAACACAGAGACTTATATTGCTTACAAACTGTATGGCCGTGGCAGGCTTCTTGCTAACTGTTCTTATATCTTAAATTAATCCATTTCTATAAATCTATACCTTGCCACATGGCTCGTGGCTTACAGGCATCTTTACAGGCTGCTTGTCCTGGCGGCGGCTGGCGGCGGCTGGCAGCGTCTGGCAGCGTCTCCTTCCACCTTCCTGCTCTTTTTATTCTCTCTGTTAGTCCCGCCTATACTTCCTGCCTAGCCAATGGCCAATCAGTGTTTTATTAGCAACACATTTGCCATACAGAACATCCCACAGCATGTGGGTAGACAGGAAATCATGGTATTTTGAAGCTACAGAGTTGATGAGCTAAGGTTAGCTGTGTCTTTCCATATTTTCCTGATCTCTCTAAGGCATTCACCCCTATATCTGGCTCTGTGTTTTTTATTTACTAAGACCATTTAGAAAATCATTTGCAATTGGCGCTCAACATGGCAAGACTTTGTTTAAAAGCTGCTTGTGGGCTTACAGGGCTCCTAGCTCAGGCCTAGTTGCACAGCCCAGGCAAGAGCATATGGCTGAAGTCTCTTTGGCTTTCTTTCTCCTGTTGGGTGGTAGGCTTTCCTTGGATTCCCATATCAGACTGCCACCACACTAGGCAGCTTCTTTGAAATTCCCTTGGACTTCTACTGTTCTATGGAGTCGACAGAATTGGTAAGTCAAATAAGATATATTAAAGGGTGAAATTAGTTAAAAGAAAATTTTTCCCACATTAAAAAAATGGAAAAATTTTTTACAGTGGAAGGTATTTGGTCTCTGTTTGATAACATATTAGGCAATATGAAAATTGAACAATTAAATGAGAGGATAATTAATATTGATGGGACATATGTAATGTCAATTATGAATATTATTTGTTTGATCATTTTTGTTTTAGCATTAAAAAGGTTGGTCAATTTAAGTGCCAAGATAAAAGCTTTAGAAAAACCTGTTAAAATGACTTATAGAGAAATTCAGACCCAGACAGAAGAATTTAAAGGTGAACTTATCTCAGGATTGAAGTATATGGTTACCCAGAGACAGCCTGTATCCAAACAACCAAACTTAATTTAGAAAATTATCTACAAGACACAAGCTTCTTTTCATTTTTTCCTCTTTATTATATTTGCTGACAAATGGGACAATGCACTGTTTTTATTTTTCAAGTATAACTATCCAGAGGCAGAGGAAAGGTGGAAAACAATTTAACTCTTTCATGAATGAAGTTGTAAAGCACAAACATAAAACATTGAATCTTTGGCCTGGAGAGATGGCTCAGTGATTAAGAACATTTGTTCCTCTTACAGGGGACCAGGGTTCATTTCCAGAACCCACATGGTGGCTCACAGTTGTCTGTAATACTACTTCTAATGGGTCTGATCCCCTTTTCTGATTATGGTGGGCCTCAGGCCTACATATGATGCACAGACACATATGTAGGCAAAATAACCCTACTCATTAAATTTAATTATACTTAGTAAACAACAAAAAATACAAATACTTTGAGCCTTTCCATGGAATAATACTATCTTTATATCTCAAATTATTATGGTACCCAGAGAAGTAAGATGCACATGCATTCATGCATGTATTAATGTGTGTATATATATATTACCTTTAATGATGTGTAAAAGAGAATATTTGAAAAGAAAAATTGTGATATTAACAAGAAAATGACTTAGAAATATAGTGCTGATAATATCACAACACAAGTGAAGAACTGAAGAATTTGGGGATCTTGGTAGAAAATTTATATTTTAGAAGACAGAAAGAGCAGCAATCCTTGCAGATAAGGGTCTAGGAATCTTGAGGCCCAAGACATCATAATTTCTCTTCATTGACATTTATAAAACCAGTTTCCAAATGGAGTGATCCAGGATTGCTTTGAATGTTTATTCAGAAAATGAGGGCAAAAACCTAAATTAACTCAGAGTAGCTAGTCCTCAATGAACTTTCTCTTGACTTCAGTTAGTTGTTGGCCACACTTGTGACCGTGGTGTCATAACAGTGGCCTTCTTCACCTCAGTTCATTCCTTTTCTCTCTAGTTACATGCAATTCAATTTTAAATATCAGCCATAGATTCCCCCATTCTCCCCCTTCCCGCCCCACCCCTCTCCCCCCAGCCCACCTCCCACTTCCATCTCCTCCAGGGCAAAGACTCCCCTGAGGATTGAGATCAACCTGGTGGACTCAGTCCAGGCAGGTCTAGTCCCCTCCTCCCAGGCTGAGCCAAGCGTCTCTGCTAAGCCCCAGGTTTCAAACAGCCAATTCATGCACTGAGCACAGGACCCGGTCCAACTGCCTGGATGCCTCTCAAACAGATCAAGCCAATCAACTGTCTCACCCATTCAGAGGGCCTGATCCAGTTGGGGGCCCCTCAGCCATTGGTTCACAGTTCATGTGTTTCCATTCGTTTGGCCACTCGTCCCTGTATTCCATCCATCCCTGGTCCCAACAACTCTTGCTTACATAAACCCTCCTCCTTCTCGCCAATTGGACTCCCGGAGTTCCACCCGGGGCCTGACCTTGGATATCTGCATCCAGTTCCCTCAGTCATTGGATGGGGATTCTAGCAAGACAATTAGGGTGTTTGGCCATCCTATCACCAGAGGAGGTCAGTTCGGACTATTTCTCGACTATTGCCAGCAGTCTGTTGTGGGGGCATCTTTGGATTTCTGTGGGCCTCTCTAGTACTTTGCTTCTTCCTATTCTCATGTGGTCTTCATTTACCATGAACATTCCTTGTGTTCCCTCTCTGTTCTTGATCCAGTTGGGATCTCCCGCTCCCCCAAGTTCTCTTTCCCTCGACCCTCAACCCTCATTATCCCCACTCACGTCCAGACTGTTCATATAGATCTCATCCATTTCTCCGTCATTGGGGGATCCCCGTGTCTTTCTTGGGGTCCTGTTTTCCAGGTAGCCTCCCTGGTGTTGTGAGTTGTCGTCCAGTCATCCTTGCTCCACAACTAGTATTCTCCTATGAGTGGGTACACACCATGTTTGTCTTTCTGAGTCTGGGTTACCTCACTCAGGAGGATTTTTTCTAGATCCCTCCATTTGCCTGCAAACCTCATGATGTCATTGTTTTTCTCTGCTGAGTAGTATTCCATTGTGTATATGTACCACAGTTTATTTATCCATTCTTCGGTTGAAGGGCATCTAGGTTGTTTCCAGGTTCTGGCTATTACAAATAATGCTGATATGAACATAGCTGAGCAAATGCCCTTGTGGTATGGTTGAGCATTCCTTGGGTATATGCCCAAGAGTGGTATAGCTGGATCTTGGGGGAGATTGATTCCCAATTTTCTAAGAAAGCGCCATATTGATTTCCAAAGTGGCTGTACAAGCTTGCATTCCCAACAGCAGTGGAGGAGAGTTCCCCTAGCTCCACATCCTCTCCAGCACAAGGTGTCTTCAGTGTGTTTGATCTTAGCCATTCTGACAGGCGTAAGGTGGTATCTCAGAGTTGCTTTGATTTGCATTTCCCTAATGATTAAGTCTGTTGAGCAATTCCTTAAATGTCTTTCAGCCATTTGTGTTTCCTCTGCTGAGAATTCTCTGTTTAGTTCAATAGCCCATTTCTTAATTGGACTGTTGGGCATTTTGATGTCTAATTTCTTGAGTTCCTTATATATTCTGGAAATCAGTCCTCTGTAAGATGTGGGGTTGGTGAAGACCTTTTCCCATTCTGTGGGCTGTCGCTTTACCTTGTTGACTGTATCCTTTGCTCTATAAAATCTTTTCAGTTTCAAGAGGTCCTATTGATTGATAGTTTCTCTCAGTGTCTGAGCTACTGGTGTTTTATTTAGGAAGCGATCTCCTAGCCAATGCATTCAAGATTACTTCCTACTTTCTCTTCTAGCAGGTTCAGAGTAGCTGAATTTATGTTGAGGGCTTTGATCCACTTGGACTTAAGTTTTGTGCATGGTGATAGATATGGATCTATTTGCAGCCTTCTACACGTTGATATCCTGTTATGCCAGCACCATTTGTTGAAGATGCTTTCATTTTTCCATTGTACGCTTTTGGCTTGTTTGTCAAAAATTATATGTTCATAGGTGTGCGGATTAATGTCAGGGTCTTCAATTTGATTCCATTGGTCCACATGACGGTTTTTATGCCAGTACCAAGCTGTTTTTATTACTGTAGCTCTATAGTAGAGCTTGAGGTCAGGGATGGTGATGCCTCCAGAGGTTGTTTTATTGTACAGGATTCTTTTGGCTATCCTGGGTTTTTTGTTTTTCCATATGAAGTTGAGTATTATTCTTTCCAGGTCTGTGAAGAATTGTGTTGGTATTTTGATGGGGATTGAATTGAATCTGTAGATAGCTTTGGTAAAATTGCCATTTTTACTATGTTAGTCCTGCCTATCCATGAGCATTGATATCTTTCCATTTTCTGACATCTTCTTCAATTTCTTTTTGCAGGGTCTTGAAGTTCTTGTCATATAGGTTCTTCACTTGCTTGGTTAGTGTTACCCAAGGTATTTTATATCATTTGTGGCTATTGTAAAGGGTGATGTATCTCTGATTTCCTTCTCAGCCTGTTTGTCAGTTGTATATAGGAGGGCTACTGATATTTTGAGTTGATCTTGTATCCTGCTATGTTGCTGAAGGTGTTTATAAGCTGTATCAGTTCCTTGATTGAATCTTTGGGGTCACTCAAGTATACTATCATGTCATCTGCAAATAGGGAAAGCTTGACTTCTTCCTTTCCCATTTGTATCCCCATAATCTCCTTATGCTGTCTATTGCTCTGTCTAGAACTTCAAGTACTATATTGAATAAGTATGGGGAGAGAGGACAGCCTTGCCTCGTTCCTGATTTTAGTGCAATTGCTTTGAGTTTCTCTCCATTTAATTTGATGTTGGCTGTTGGCTTGCTGTAAATTGCCTTTATTATGTTGAGGTATGTTCCCTGTATTCCTGATCGCTCCAAGACCTTTATCATGAAGGGGTGTTGGATTTTGTCAAATGCGTTTTCTGCATCTAGTGAGATGATCATGTGGTTTTTTTCATTCAGTTTGTTTATATGGTGTAATACATTGAAGGACTTTCGTATGTTGAACCACCCTTGCATCCCTGGGATGAAGCCTACTTGATCATGGTGGATAATTGTTTTGATGTGTTCTTGGAGTCTGTTTGCCAGTATTTTATTGAGTATTTTTGCATCAATATTCATGAGGGAGATCGGTCTGTAGTTCTCTTTCTTTGTTGTATCCTTGTTTGGTTTAGGAATCAGGGTAATTGTAGCCTCATAGAAGGAGTTTGGTAATGTTCCTTCTGTTTCTACTGTGTGGAACAATTTAGAGAGTATTGGTATTAACTCTTCTTTGAAGATCTGGTAGAATTCTGCCCTTAAACCATCTGGCCCTGGGCTTTTTTTTTTTTTTGGTTGGGAGACTTTTAATGACTGTTTCTATTTCGTTAGGGGTTATTGGACTATTTAAATAGTTGATCTGGTCTTGATTTAACTTAGGTATGTGGTACCTATCCAGAAAATTATCCATTTCTTTTAGATTTTCCAGTTTTGTGGAATAGAGGTTTTTGAAGTATGACCTGATGATTCTCTGGATTTCCTCAATGTGTGTTGTTATGTCCCCCTTTTCATTTCTGATTTTGTTAATCTGGATGCTCTCTCTCTGTCTTTTGGTTAGTTTGGATAAGGGCTTGTCTATCTTGTTGATTTTCTCAAAGAACCAACTCTTTGTTTCATTGATTTTTTTGTATTGTTTTCTTTGTTTCTATTTTATTGATTTCAGCTCTCACTTTGATGATTTCCTGGTGTCTATTCTTCCTGGGAGACTTTGCTTCTTCTTGTTCTAGAGCTTTCAGGTGTGCAGTTAAGTCACTAGTGTGAGATTTCTCCAACTTCTTTATGTGAGCGTTTAGTGCTATGAATTTCCCTCTTAGCACTGCTTTCATAGTGTCCCATAGGTTTGGGTATGTGGTATCTTCATTTTCATTGATCTCTAGGAAGTCTTTAATTTCTTTCTTTATTTCTTCCTTAACCCATTGGTGATTCAGTTGCGCATTATTCAGTTTCCATGAGATTGTAGGTTTTCTGTAGTTTTTGTTGTTGTTGAAATCTAACTTTAAACCTTGGTGGTCTGATAGAGCACAGGGCGTTATTCTAATTGTTTTGTATCTGTTGAGATTTGCTTTGTGGCCAAGTATGTGGTCGATTTTAGAGAAGGTTCCATGGGGTGCTGAGAAGAAGGTATATTCTTTTTTGTTAGGATGGAATGTTCTGTAGATATCAATTAAATCCATTTGAGTCATGACATCAGTTAAGTTCTTTATTTCTCTGTTAAGCTTCGATTTGGGAGATCTGTCCAGTGGTGAAAGTGGGGTGTTGAAGTCTCCCACTATTAATGTGTGGGGTTTTATATGTGGTTTAAGCTTTAGTAATGTTTCTTTTACATATGTGGGTGCCCTTATGTTTGGGGCATAAATGTTCAGAATTGAAAGTTCCTCTTGGTGGATCTTTCCTGTGATGAATATGTAATGTCCTTCTTGATCTCTTTTGATTGATTTTAGTTTGAAGTTTATTTTGTTGGGTATCAGGATGGCTACACCTGCTTGTTTCTTAAGACCGTTTGATTGGAAAGTCTTTTCCCAGCCTTTTTTTCTTAGGTAGTGTCTGTCATTGTATTTGAGGTGTGTTTCTTGTATGCAGCAGAATGATGGGTCCTGCTTTCTATCCATTCTGTAAACCTGTGTCTTTTTATAGGTGAATTAAGTCCATTGATATTAAGGGATATTAATGACCAGTGATTGTTCATTCCTGTTATTTTTTGGTGGTAGTGTGTGTGTAGTTCTTTTCTTTGGGTTTTACTGCTGTGGGGTTATCTACTGCCTGTGTTTTCGAGGGTGTATCTGACTTCCTTGTGTTGGAATTTTCCTTCTAGTGCTTTCTGTAGGGCTGGGTTTGTGGATAATTATTGTTTAAATCTGGCTTTGTCTTGGAATGTCTTGTTAACTCCATCTATGATGACTGAAAGTTTTGCTGGGTATATTAGTCTAGGCTGGCATCCATGTTCTCTTAGTGTCTGCATTACATCTGTCCATGTTCTTCTGGCTTTCAAAGTCTCCATTGAGAAATTAGGTGTTATTCTGATGGGTTTGCTTTTATAAGTCACTTGGCCTTTTTCCTTTGCTGCTCTTAATATTCTTTCTTTATTCTGTATGTTTAGTTGTTTAATTATTATGTGGCGAGGGGACTTTTTTTGTTGGTCTAGTCTGTTTGGTGTTCTATAGGCTTCTTGTATCTTCATTGGCATTTCCTTCTTTAAGTTGGGAAAGTTTTCTTCTATGATCTTGTTGAATATATTTTCTGTGCCTTTAAGTTGGTATTCTTCTCCTTCTTCTATCCCTATTATTCGTAGGTTTGGTCTTTTCATGGTGTCCCAAATTTCTTGGACATTTTGGGTCATGATTTTGTTGGCTTTTGTGTGTTCTTTGACTGATGAATCTATTTCTTCTACCGTATCTTCCATGCCAGAGATCCTCTCTTCCATCTCTTGCATTCTGTTGGATATACTTTCTTCTGATGTTCCCATTTGTTTCCTTAGATTTTCTATTTCCAGCATTCTGTCTGTTTTTGTCTTCTTCATTTTTTCTATTTCCCTTTTCAGGTCTTGGACTATTTCCTCCATCTGTTTCATTGCTTTTTCATGATTTTCTTTCAGGGCTTTATTGTTTTCTTCCAGGGCTTTATTGTTTTCTTCTACTTTATTTGTCCTCTCCTCTAGTTTTTTATAGTGTTCTTCCCATTTTTTGTTTATCTTTTCCTCTATATAAGCCTCTACCTTCTTCATGATGTTATTCATAAGGCTGTTTTCTTCTGCTTCTTCCAATTTTTGATGATCAGCTCTAGATTTTGGAGGAGGGCTAGGTTCTGGTGATGTTGAATTGCTTTTCATTTTGTTGTATGTACTTCTGCCTTGACGTCTGCCCATCTCCTTGTGTTCCATCTTGGTCTTATCAGCGCACTTGGTCCAGAAAGAGCTGACAGATTCAGGAAGTCTCTCTCTCTTGTCCAGATGGGACTCTCTTGTCCAAATGGGAAGTCTGAGGCAGGATGGGAGCTCTTGTCCAGATGGGAATTCCAAGGCAGGATGGGAGCTCTTGTCCAGAAAAGAAGTCTCTTGTCCAGAAGGGAAGTCCAGAGCAGGATGGGAGCTGGGGGCTGGTCTCTAAGTCTCAGGAAGTGGCGCTGGTCTCCAGGGATGATGGTCTTGGGGGCAGGGCTTGGAGACTGCAGGGTCTACAGGGGATCTTGGAGAAGGGGAGCCTTCCCGGTAGGGGTGGGAGTAGAAGGGAGCCTGCCCGGTGGCCAGAACCTGGGGCCAAGGTGGGCAGGTCTTCCCAGGAGTGGCTGGTGCCCAGGGACCGGATACTGTTTTTAATACAATCTACTACTCTGTGTATTTTAAATTGGGAATTAACATCAATATTCAAATTTAGTATTGGATTGTGTGAATAGTATTCATTATTGTTAATTTTGTAAAACCAGTCTCTTTGTTTCCCTGCAGTTGTTTGTTGCACTGATTTAGGGGGAGGTCAGTGCATAATTGTTTCTCTCCCATAAAGGACTTTTAAAAAAGTCTATTTATCAACCTCTTACTTGACTACTTCTAATAATGCAGGAAGTCTGTCAGGGGATTTTTGAATGAGGCTATTCCCTTGAGTCAAACAGTGGTCTAAATCATTTACAAGACGTTCAAATTAGCATAGATTAGAGTAATAATTTGAAAGTCATACATTCAATTTTTGCTACCCTAAACTGGGCAGGGTCTTTCTCTATAGCAAAGTCGAATGGAAATTGCCTTACATAGAGTGTGATAGCAGAACTATTCCACTTAGAGTAATAGTGTCTGCCTTCACACTTCCTGAATTTCTTTGTCTCACATATATATATATATGTGTGCATGAATCTTAAAAGTTTTTATTAATTAAATCAAACCTGGAGCCAGTTATTGGGGTGAAATGCTGGATGGTCAGAGAATAAGCCACAGCTAACCTCACCTGGTCAACTTCTCAGCTGATCTTGTTTCCTCAGACTGGATGCCCCGAGCCCTCATCCAGAATGGGTCTCAGCTGAACTGCTGCTTGAAAGCCTGAATGCTTAACCAGGCCAAATGCTTCTCCAGGCCAAAGGCTTCTCCAGGGCAAATGCCTCTAGTTTCTGATCCTCATGCTTTATATACCTTTCTGCTTTCTACCACCACTCCCTGGGATTAAAGGTGTGGCTTTCTGGGATTAAAGGTGTGTATCACCGTGCCTGGCCGTTTCCAATGTGGCCTTGAACTCACAGAGATCCAGAGGGATTTCTGTCTCTGGAATGCTAGGATTAAAGGCATATGCTACCACTGCCTAACCTCTATGTTTAATATTGTGGCTGTCCTGTTCTCTGACCCCAGATAAGTTTATTAGCATACACAATATTTTGGGGAACACAATACCACCACATATATATGTGTGTGTGTGTGTGTGTGTGTGTGTGTGTGTGCATGCATGTGTGTGTGTGTGCATATGTGTGTGCATGTGTGTGTGCATGTGTGTGTGACATATATACAAGTGTGTGTATAATATATTATGTGTATACATACACATATGTATATATGTATATATATATGTGTGTGTGCATATGTATGCATTTTTTCTATTCCCACAGTGGTCTCATTTGAATTTTAAAATGAAAAATACATTGAATAACCCTGGTCTTCACTAATTAACATTTTGGCACTTATAATTTTATAAAGCTTGAAATTTAGACGTACTTTCCCCACCCCACCCCACCCCCACACATTAGTTGTTTCTCTGAAAATGCTCATGGATTTTCACCCCTTATAGCCTATTTGTCCCTAGAAAAAAAATGTGAGTAAAATTTCTCATGTACAATGTTTATGGAGCTCTGGACAGCTGCTCTCTTTCAGAGACTAAAAACAACATAAAATTATATCACCAGAAGCAGTTTAATTGTCAGTGGACCAGCTGCTGTTTTGTGTAGACAGATTTATCAAGGATTTGAATGATGAGAATAAACCCAAGTATAGGGACATAGTAATTATGAATTCCAAATGGAAGAATTCACAGCCAAAGATATTATCACAACAGAATGCATCTGAATCTGTATCCTCTGATCCCCTAAGATTAAATGTCTCTCTAGCTAAAATAGGCAATTTATCTGCAGTGTCAGTATTAAAAACATATTGAGAATTCCTGGTTTTTGTTGAAGCTAAAATGCATAACAAGACACACACACACACACACACACACACACACACACACACTCACACACCACAGAAAGGGGTGGGGTGCAGAGAATTGCTCACTCATTTTAGTGCTTAAAGATAGATGCAAAATACATATAGGCAAAAATGTATCATCAAAAAATTCTAAAATTACTGTCTTGTTTCTGATACTACCCATTTACCAAGAAATATTCTAAAATAGTGTGTGTTCATAAGATTACTAGTTGTCATGTGACTATTTTTAATGAGCATTAGCTCACAAAACATCTACAGTATTATATCACTAAATGTTGGAGTGGAAATTTGTCATATTTTATTGTACTTTAGCATAGTTGACAACTTCTATATGTGACATTATAAATCTATCACTTCATAATTAAACAGCAGTGCTTGGATTACTTAAGCCTATTGGCACATGTTTTCGTTCTAAGAATAATAATGGCTTTCCTTTAAACACATTATGTAGTTCTACTCAATTTGTTCTCACCCTTTTTTCCTGGGTGGTTTATAATTTCATATATATTATAATTTTCCAGTATCTTTAAAAGTAAACTTCAAGTAAAAATAATCATTTTCTTCAAATCCCTTGGCAATTCCACTCATTATGGTAATGGTATCTGATCATCATGGATACTTACATAAATTTTGATGATATAGCCTATATTGTATTTAACCTTTTACTTCCAGGCAACAAACTTGTACAGCATGTGCTGACATCTTTAGCCAATTGTAATGCAAATAGGTTTTGATAGGTAACTATATCTATCATATTAAAGGTACAGTAAAAGTTCTTGATGATAGGAAATATTTCAGTTATATTATAATCTTATCTGACCAGCATGCTATTTTGTTGTTGTGCAAAACATTGATGTGGTGACATGACTATGAATACTAAAGTTGTGATAAATGATATGAAATAATTATAAAGCAGGGAACTGCAATATGCTTATGAGATAGCAACATGAAGATTTATAGTGAATTTTTGTGTCTGTAGGAGTCAGAGTAGAGGTCTGGGTAAAGCTAGTAATGAGCCTCAACATACAGAGAAATAATTGTCTTTTTGGTTAAAAAAAAGAGGATATCCAGTTGTATACAGCAAATATGGAATGGTCATCAAAAAGCATAGTAAAGAAAAGCCAAAAGACAAGGAGAAAAATCAAGAACAAAAGCTGAGAGACCTAAAAGATTTAACAAGGAGAAAGTTGAGAACTCTAGGTCAATAGTGTTAGCATGTAACCTGGAAATTATTTCCTGGGTTGTAAAACAAAGTCATTATTGTTAAATTTGAGAAAAGTAAGTATAGATGGAGGATAAAATGAGAAGAAAAACTAAAGTGAAGTAAAGAGAAACAGAAGCTAATAAAGCCATGATTTATAGAAACTTCCAAAAATTTGTCTATACAGAGTAGTAGAAAATTTAAAATAGCCTTACTTAAAATTATCTTATATCATTTAGGATATTTAAATGAATCAAACCTACTTATTGACTTACACGTCGGTGTCGCCCGCGTGACAAGTGCCTTGAATAAGGTGGTTACGTGGGAAAGGGGGGTTCGCGGCCCTCGGGTCTATGCCCCCGGCGACCCCTTGTCGATCAGCCCGAATCATGGTGCCAGGCTACACGGAACCACGAAAATCTGCTTACAGAGGCTGGCTGGCACTCTGCCTTTTTTCTCTTTGCAGCCGTGACTATTGCTGTTTCCTTGTGTATTGATTTCAGGAAGTTAGCTCTCAATGTTTTTGATGTGCCCCATAAAAGAGGGTCCTAGAAGTTTGGGAAATTTATGAATGATTTAGAGCAGAAAAGAACTTATGACTCAGAGGGATGAAGATTCTAGCGAAGAGTAAATGAAAGTAAAAGTCCAGGAACTCATAAGCAATCCACACACATGTAGCCAACAACAGCTACAAGGAGGCAGTTACAGAAATTAACCATTCCTACAAAAATTATCCAGGGACAAATAGAGTCTCTCATCAAGGGTCGGTGGTGGCAACCCCCTAACTTTAATCCTAGATATAATAATTATTTGGAGCCATATGGGAGCTTATGATAAACATGGGAACTGGTGGGTGAATCATAATAGTATAAAAACAGAATGGCATAAGTTATAGTTCATGGAAAGATTAGCTAGGTCCCAACCCCCCTGGTGCCTTTTTACCCATAAGCAAAGGTTTAATATTTTCACATAAATGAAACCATGGTTAGAACGATGGTGGAAAGGGTTTAATTTTGATACAAAACAAAGGTCTAATAATTGTGTAAAAGAAAAACTTCAGCTAGGGCCAAAATAGTCTCTGTCTGGATGAGAAACCACAAAAGGGGAAATAGAGTCTGTACTCATGAGGTCTGTTGATCATTCTGAGAGAATTGTGTCACTACATTGTTGATTCTATGTTTAACACCCTACTGGCTGATTGCCATGCTTCCTCAATTGACTACATAAAATTCACTGCTTGGTCTGAGTAAAATTGCAGCAGTTTCACAGCATACTCTGGTGTCTGTGTCTGTCTGTCATCGCCGAATCCCACTTATCCTGAGTACCTTCACCCCGTTCTCCCTCGGTCTGGTGGCCCTACTGAGACCCAGTCCGCGGCAGGTGGAGGATAAAATGAGAAGAAAAACTAAAGTGAAGTAAAGAGAAACAGAAGCTAATAAAGCCATGATTTATAGAAACTTCCAAAAATTTGTCTATACAGAGTAGTAGAAAATTTAAAATAGCCTTACTTAAAATTATCTTATATCATTTAGGATATTTAAATGAATCAAACCTCTTTATTGACTTACACCTCTTTTCTATTCTCCCAATTGCATGTTTTTAGATTGCAGATATTATTTCCATTTTCAACTTAACAATGTGAGGCCTATTCAGTTCACAAAAAGCAGATCTGAGGTCAAAGGCCATATCTTCTGATTACAATTTAATTGCACTATACACCACTACCAGTCATACCATGTATTACAAATATGTCGTTACTGTTTGAAGTGTACTTTTCTGAACAAAATTAGCATACAACATAATGGTTTCCCTTGTGACATTTTCATACATGCTTTGTTTTTGTTGAATTTCCCTTCCTCATCTTTCTGTCTTCCCCCTGCTGGTCTCCCCACACATCAGCAACCACCTTCTATTTTCATTAAACATGAACTTGAAAAGGAAAAATGTAAAGAGAAAGAAACCCAAGAATAAGTAATTCTCCATAACCATATTTTAATTGTTTCTGATGTTCAAAATACAAAATTGTGCAACATCTATCATAACAGATCTCTGAATGGAAAAACTGAAATGGACTGCATGTAGGCAGTCTCTTTGAATCTATATGTATTTAGAGGGGCTTCTTTCTTTGTTATCCTCCATCACCTCTGACTCTTATAATTTTTCTGTCACCTTTTCCTCAGGGGTCCCTTAGCCCTGAGGGGAGGAATTTGATAGAGAAGTCCTATTTAGGATACAGTGTTCCAAGGTCTCTCAGTCCCTGCACATTGTCCACCTGTGAGTCTCTATATTCTCATTTACTACAGAAGGAAACATCTCTGATGAGACTGAGCAAACATTCATCTATGAATATAGCAGAATGTTATTAGAAGTCATATTATCCTATGTACCTTTAGTAGAACAGTAGTATTTGGTTTTACCCTAGGTCCCTGGACTATCTAGTCTCATGTTCTTGGCAACTTAAACAGTGTTTGGGATGGTTTCATCTCGTGGAGTAGACATAAATCCAATCAGATGTTGAGTGGTTACTCTCACAAACTTTGTGCCACTATTAAACCAGGATACAATGCAGACAGATCATTATTATAGATAGAAGTGTTTGTAGCTGGATTGGCACTTATCTTTCTCCTTTCATAGCATGCAGAGTGCCTTCCAGTACCATAAATATTAATCAGTAGGGCTGGAGACTCTTGTTGGGCACAAGCTTGATTTCTTCAAATTCAATGAGTTGTGTAGTTGTTGTCTTCAGCAATGGAGCTTTACCATCAGTTTGTGGGAAGTAAGCAAAGGCCTTGGAAATAGCCTGAGTTATTTGGGGGTTCCCATGAGGACCCTTTGCCCAACAACTTTATTAGATGTAGCTCATTTCTGGAACTGGAGGCCTCATTTGATGATGAGAAATGTTCAGTTTTAGCTTCATCTCCTCTTTTATTTAGAGATTCCATTTATATCACTTTCATTTATTTATGATTTAGGAAGCTTCTGTTGTAGTATATCTCCATACAATACCTCAATTGGCTATTAGTTTTAACTGCCTGTCCCATTATTCCTCCCATCATCCCCCTTTTCTCTCCCCCTCTCATTTGCTCTTCCCATCCCAGCTAATTCCCCATCCATAACTATCTATTCTATTTCCCCTTCATAAGTAGATCCATCCCTCCCCCTTAATCTCTTATTCTATACACAACCTCCATAGTTATATGGATTGTAGCCAGCTTATTGAAAAGTTAGCAGGTAACTTCTCTAGATAAGCTAAGATGAACCATATTTTTCTTTTGGGGTCTGAGTTACCTCACTCAAGATAGTTCTTTCTAATTCCACCAATTTACCTGCGAATCTATTATTTTAGTTTTATCAGCTTAATAATATACCATTGTGTAAATGTACCACATTTTTTATCTGTTCATTTGTTTTCAAACATCTAAGCTGTGCCCAATTTCTGGCTATTATATATAGCAACACTGAACATAAGTGAGTAAAAGTCTCTGAAGTAGGATGTAGACTCCTTTGGGTATATCCTAGGAGTGCTATAAGAGATTCATAAGGTAGATCTATTTATTCCCAGATTTCTGAAGAACTGCCATACTGATTTTCACAGTGGCTTGTAACAGGAAGTATATTGGTCCTGCCTGGCCCCATGGTCCCACAGATGCTTATAAAATAATCACTCAGAGGCTTATATTAATTATAAACTGTATGGCCTATGGCTTTAGCTTATTGCTAGCTAACTCTTTCATCTTAAATTAACCCACTTCTATAAATCTATGGTTGCCACATGACCGTAGCATTCCTGGTCCGCTGGCATCTTGTTTCTCCTTTAGCAGCGAGCTCATATCTGCCTCGACTCTACTCTTCTTCTCTTTGTATCTCTGCTTAGCTTTCTTGCCATAGCCCAAAACAGCTTTATTTATTATCCAATGGGAGCCACACATATTCACAGCATACAGAAAGACACCCCACAGCAGTGACTGTATAAGTTTGCATTCCCACTAGCAATGCATGAGTATTCCCCTTACTCCACATCCTTCCCAAAATGAGCTACTATATTTTTTACTGATTATGCCTATTCAGACATGTGTAAGATGGACCTCAATGTTTTTATTTGCATTTTCCTCATGACTAAGGATGCTGAACATTTTTTATGTGTTTCTCAGCCATTTTGAGGTTCTACATTTGAGAATTCTTTCTTTAGATCTGTAACCCATTTTAAACTGGGTTATTTGTTGTATTGATGTACAATTTTTTCAGTACTTCATATATCTTAGATATTAGTCCTCTATCAGGTGTGTACTTGGTAAAAAACCTTTTCCCATTCTGTAGTCTGACACTTTGTCAGAAAGACAGTGTCCTTTTAAGTGCAGAAGTGTTCTGTTTTATGTTGTTTTTGTCTCATAAATTATATCCTGACCTCTGACTGAAGTTTCCCCTCCCTCTACCATTCCCTATCTTCTCTTTCATATCCCCTCCCCCAAATTCAATCCACCTTCTGGTTCTTTTAGAAAAGAGTAGGCCTTCCTGGGGATATGAACTGAACATGACATAACAAGTTACAATAAAACTAGGCACATCTTCTCATATCAAGGCTGGGCAAAGCAACCCACTAGGAGGAAAAGGGTCCCAAGAGCAGGCAAAAGAGTCAGAGACAAATGTCCACACCTAACGTTAGAAGTCCCACAAGAACACCAAGTTAAACAACCATAACATATATGCAGAGGAAGCAGGTTAGACCCATACAGGCTTGCTGATTATCACTTCAGTCTTTGTGAGCCCCTGTGATCCCTGTTTAGTTGATTCTGTGTGCCATGTTTTTGTGGCATCCTCAACCCCTCTGGTTCCTACAATCCTTCTTTCCCCTTCTCTGCAGGGTTCCCCAAGCTCTACCTAGTGTTTTGGCTGTGGGGTTCTGCATCTGCTCCCATCAGTTGCTGGATGAAGCCTCTCTGATGACAATTGGACTATCAGTATAGTAGAATATCATTAGGAAACATTTCATTGACTTTTTTCTCTGGCTAGTTGTTTTTGGCAGAGGCTTTTTAAGTTTCATGAGGTCTCATTTGTTAACTGTTGATCTTAGTGCCTGTGCTATCCATGTTCTGTTCAGAAAGTTATCTCCTGTGAGAATGAGTTCAAAACTAGTCCCTACATTTTCTTCTATCAATTCAGTGTATATGGCATTATGTTAAGGTCTTTGATCAATTATCAGTTGATATTTGTGTATGATAATAAGTATGGATCTATTTGCATTCTTTTAGAAGAGGTTTCTTTGTTTCCATTGATATTTTCTTGATTTTATGCAAGCTATCTACATTTTTTTCTACAGTATTTATCATATTTACGTGATGAATTTAAAATGATTGTCAACTATTTCATCATCTGTTTAATCTTGATTATACTTATTAATTTGCCATTCAGAAAGTAGTTACTTTACATATTTAATTTGTCTTCCAAAAATTCACAATTGGATGGCAGGTAATTTTTATAGAAGAAACCAAGAGAAATAAAATTTGCATCTGACAAAATTTATATGGTTTCTTGGACAATTCATGTGAATAATCTAGTCATGCAGTAGACTAAGAGTTTATGCATTGGACATCTACTATTACCTTATTTTGAGGTTGAGGACTATGAGTTTTTGTATACTTTTTCTCATGGCCAGTCCATCTTCCCTAGCTTTTAGATATCTCTATATTTCTGCTCTAGGCAAGAGTTTCTTTCCATGATTTTGTAAGATACAAAAGACAGGGAAGATGGACTGGCCTTGAGAAAAATTATACAAGAAAAACAAAAACTTTAGTCCCTTGGTATTTGGCCAAACCTTGCAGATCCAGCTTCCTGTTGACCCTGTCAGCACCCCATCACCTAGCACATTTTTATTCCTGTTTGTCAACTGATGATACATAGAAACCATTTTCTAATTGGAAACTGTGTCTACAGTGGCCTGGAAGTAAGCCTAACTCTATTCTTCTCTGCCACTCACTACTGAGCAGAAGCACATGGTGCCAGGTCACCCACAGCCTCCTCTAGACCTTCCCTAAGATCTACAGAGGACAACAGAAATCAAGGAAATTGAACACTTTCCCATCAAAGACAAGGCTGGATATCAACACCTAGAATTACACTCATTCCAAACCCAGATGCCTAGATACCAGTATAAAAACACAATAAATAACAGCCAGGAAAATAGGTCTCCACTAGAGCCTAGCAAGCCTACTACAGTAGAATATGAGAAATACAATATAACTGAAGCAAAATACAAGGACCTCAATATAACTTTTATGAATGTAATCAAGGACCTTAAAGAAGATATGAATAAATCCATTAATTAAATCCCTGGAAGCATAAACAAACAGTGGTATGAACTAAAGAAAACTGTTCAAGACATTATATTGGAAATAGAATCACTAAAAATAACTGAAATGGCGATAAAAATGGAAATGAAATATTTAAGAACTTGAACAGTAACCTCACAGGCAAGCTTCACCAAAATAGTACAAAAGATGGAAGAGAGAATCTCAGGTACTGAAGAAAATATAGAAGAAATTGTTACCTCTGTCAAAGAAAATGTTAAATCGAAAAAAATCCAGTTAGAAACATCTGGGGAATCTGGGATACTATGAAAATACCAACTCTATTAATAATAAAAATAGAGGAAGGAGATAAAACACAAAAAGGCTCAAAAAAGATTTTCAATGAAATTACAGAAGAAAATTTTCCTAAGGAAGGGGGTGCCTATCAGTGTATATGAAGCATATAGAACAGCAAATAGACTAGAAAAGAAATTCCTTACATCACATGATTAAAATGCTAAATGTACAGAATAAAGAAAGTATATGAAAACTTGTAAGGAGAAAAGGCCAAATAACATATAAAGGCAGACTTATTAGAAAAACACCTGAATTTTCAATGGAGACTATGAAACCAAAAGTGACTATATAGCTGACATACAATATTATATTTATATCCTCAAACATTTTATCATTTATTAATGATAAAATTCCTTTTGAGTACACTGTTCAGTTATTGTTATCTATAGTCTATGCTGTACAGTAGCACACCAGCAGTTCTTGATGTGACCTAACTGTAATTTAGTAATCCATCTTTATCCACATCCCATCTGACTAGCCTCCCCAGCCTCTGTTAACCTTCATTCTTTCTATAATTTCTGTGGGAATCAGCATTGTTACTTACATTCCATATGTGAGATGATGATATAATTGATTGTTCTGTGTCTACCTTGTTTCATTTGATGTAATATTTCTTGTTCCATCAGCATTGACACAAATTACAGGATTTCATTTTTTTCTTATGCCTGAGTAGTGTTGCATTATGTATGTATCTACATCATTCATTCACTTACAATCAAGATACTTAGGACAGTGCTATATCTTGGCCTTTACAAACAGTCCTGCAGTCAACAAATGAAAGTAAATGTCTCTCCAGCATACTTCATTTTTATCTCTGGACATATATCTTGTAGTGGAATTGCTGAATCATATGACAATTCAATTTTTAATTTTTTGAGGTACTTCAAACCATTTTTCCACAATCATTATGCTAAATTTCAATCCTTCCAACAATGCATAAAAGGAGTCCCTAACAGCAATTGTTCAGATTAAAAAATTGAATCAATTAAATTTGTTATTGAAAACCAAAATACTGTGAAATATACACATAAAAAATCTGAGTAAGCCACTTATCATTCTTGTACTTCTTTTCAATTTTTTCTATTTTTTCTGAAATTCTTTGAAAATAAAATAGAAAATAAAACAAAGTCTATCAAAACTGTTTCTGTTTACTGCTATTCATTTTAGGAGCATGTCAGAATATGATTGTTAATTAACTTAAATGTAGTAGTGATTTCACAATGCATATTTAAATGAAAACATGTTATTTTTATTATTACCTCAATAAATCTTGGGAAGCAACTACATAGAAAACACACAAAATTGTATCAAAATTTAATTACTACTTAAGTAAAACATGTCTGAGTGGCTTTGTCTAACAACCCTTAGAGACATGTTTTGCTAAATAATCTATGTAATAGCTATGTAAGGTTTCTCTATGATACATCTATGCAATTTTCAAAGTCATGAGCAGACTAGAATTTGTCAAATTAGAAATATGACATTAAATGATAAATGTATACCCTAAATATTTAAAATATTGATTTTTACTGTCTGTTTTGTTCATTATGAATTGTTTTTTCAGAATTTCATGCATGAGAAAGTTCAGATACTATCAGAGTCCGTCCCCAGAGAGGTGACTTCTAAAGCAATTCCTGATGTATTCGACCAAATTCTGTGTACAGAACATATGGTATCTTCAGCAATAGGGTCTTGCATTCAATTTGTGTGAGAGAACAAAGGTTAATGGTAATAGCTTACATTGTTTGGGGAGTCTCTTGGACTCATCTTACTAATAACTTTAAGGTTTCCTATGACTAGCAATGTGGTTTTTGTTAGCTAGTGCATGGCTCTCAGCAAAACATTATCGCCCCAGATGGTGTAACTTCATTTAAACTGAATATATGTGTACACATAAAATAATATTAATATAAATATTTATTTAAGACAGCATTAAATAGATTATCTGTGGCTTTTTCAAACATTCTTAGTGTTATTTACTCCTCCTTTCTCTCTATTGCCCTCACTTCCCCTTCCCAGTTAAAGATCACCCTCTATTTTGCCCTTTTTTCGCTTCACAGTACCTGTACCCTACTATAATTTTTAAGAGAATGATTTAGAAAGAGTTCACCTGTAAATTTCCTGACCAAGTATTCCAGCTGCATTTTCTAATTTCGGGCTTAAAAACTCATAGTAATAAGCCTAACTGAATTTCCAGGAAAAGTAGCTTTGTCAAATTCATACCAACAAGATTTGTGGCACTTTAGACATAAATAAATTCCAAGTACCATATTTCCATCTCCAATATAGCTGAATATATTTCATTTACTTGAAATATGAAATAGACATAGAAGCTTATGTTAACACTGATTTTTTTCAGATATGGTTAGAAATTTTCTAATACCTAGATTATGGTTAACATAATATTTTCACTCATATACATGTTGTATGCTATGGGATAACGCTCTTGTACATATTGGTTTAATAAAATGCTGATTGGCCAGTAGCCAAGCAGGAAGTATAGGTGGGGCAAGCAGACTAGGAGAATGTGAGAAGAGGAAGGGCAGAGTCAGAAGTCACCAGCCAGACACAGAGGAAGCAAGTTGTCAAGGCAGAACTGAGAAAAGGTACCAAGCCATGTGTCTAGACGTAGATAAGAATTATGGGTTAATTTAAGTGTAAGAACTAGTCAGTAATAAGCCTGAGCTAATGGCCGAGCAGTTATAATTAATATAAGCTTGTGAGTGATTATTTTATAAGCAGCTGCAGGACTACAGGGCCAGGAAAGACCAGAGAAACTTTTTGGCTACAGTTGTACATTAAATATTTTGAAAAAGAAGAATAAAACAACTAATATAATAATTTTTGTAACCTGTCTCCAAGTTTCCAAACAGAGAAAGAAACTCATATAGGTGTGGGTATACAAGAATTAGTTCTCTCTTGGCTGAAGAGTTCCAAGCCATAAGAACATGACTGGCCTCTTTCTGCTTTTGTGATCTCTCAGTTTTTACCTCAATATCTGGCTCTGAGGGTTTTTTTTTTAATTAATAAGAATGTCTAGCAATTTGTCTTACAGACACTTGCTCAACTGTGTTCACAGCAGCATTATTCCTAAAAGCCAGAACCTGAAAACAACCTAGATGACCCTCAACCAAAGAATGGATAAAGAAAATGTGGTACATTTACAAAATGGAGTATTACTCAGTGTTAAAAACAATGACATCATGAAGTTTGCAAGCAAAAGTATGGAACTAGGGAAAAAAGCATCCTGAGTGAGGTAACTCAGACCCAGAAAGATAAACATGGTATGTACTCTCATAAGCAGTTGTTAGCTATAAAGGAAAGAATATTCATGCTACAATCCACAGACCTAGACAGGCTTGGTAACAAGAAGGATCCCAACAGGGATGGGGATACATGGATTTAGCTGGGAAGGGGACATAGAGGGGATCTACTGGGTAGATTGGTGGCCAGTGGGCATGGGAACATGGGGGATTGGGTTGGGGGGATGAAGGGGGAGAGTAATGAAAGAGAAATCTTCATAGGGGGCCATTTCAGGGTTAGGGAGAATCCTGGTGCCAGGGAAACTCCCACGAATCTACAAGGATGACCCCAGATAAGATTTCTAGAAATACTGGATAGGTATCCTGAACTGGCCATCTCCTGCAATCAGATTGGTAACTGCCCAAATTGTCATCAGAAAGCCTTCATCCAGTAACTGATAGAAGCAGATGCAGAGATCTACAGTTAAGCACTGGGCCAAGCACAGGGAATCCTGTTGAAGAGAGGAAGGAAGAATTTTAAGAGCCAAGAGGGTCAAGGTCATCACAAGGGAACCCATAGAAACAACTAAACTGGGCTCATAGGAGCTCACAGACACTAGATTGACATCTAGGGAGCCTACATGGGACCAACCTAGGTCCTCTACATATGTGTGACAGTTGTGTAGTTTGATCTATTTGTGGGACTGTTAGTGGTTGAAGCAGATCCTGTCCCTAACACTATTCCAGGAACCTATTCCTCATACTGGGTTGTGTTGTCCATTCTTAATACAAGGTGAGGAGTTTAGTCTTACCTCAACTTGATAGGTCATGCTTTGTTGGCACCCATGGGACTTATGCTCCTTTGTGAACAGAAACAGAGGAGGAGTGGATTAGTGGGGAGGTGGGGAGAGGGAATAGGAGGAGAGGAGAGAGAGGAAACCAGTAGTGGTGTAAAACAAATAAATTTAATTAATAATAAAAACATATGTTATTGATAGATACTTATATAATTTCATTTCTAAATTTTATTCTTTTCATGTGTCCTTATATTATTAGCTATCTTGATTAATGTATCTTAATATTAATAGAAATTCCCCAAATGGGGCAGTTGTTCAATATTATTCTCCTTTTAAAACTTTATGTCCATTCTATTTTATTAAGTTTTCATATTAATTTAAGCATCAAATGGTACATTTTTACAAAACAACTTGTAGATCTCTCCACTCTCTTTTGAAATGTCAGTGGCTGTGGTTCATACTTCTCACACCATAGATTAAAGCCTGTAGTGGGTAGCCATTCCAGCTTTGATCTGGAAGTTCCAACCCCCATTGAGGCTTCAATAACTGTCATGCCTACAAGGTGGGGCTGAGAGAGGACACTGAAGACCCAAGATGCAGATGGGCTGGATCTCTTGGTTCCTGGACCCTGGACACTGGAAATAGACTGAGCAGAGTTCTTCAGAGAACATCGCCGGACTGCACTACACCTTTCCCAGACCCTGTAACCTATCCCTTCATCTGTAAGTTACCCCACAAAATAAACCTCCCTTTTAACTATGTGGAGTTGCCTTAATTTTTTAACAATATCTGGTGCTCACATGGGGCAAATTCCAAAGGCCTGGGTGGCTCCCACCCTCAGCTTCCTCCCCAGCTGGTGAGTACTTGAAGCTGCAGGGTACCGCCTGCAGAGCTCCTTAAAACCAGGAAAAACCTACACAGTTTCATTCCTGAAAAAGAGCTAATCTGGTCTCAGCTCCATGCCAAGTTTAACCCCCAGACCAGGAAACCCCTGTGAGTGAGGCATTCCCCCTCCTCCCTGAGTGCCAGCTCCCCGCCCTAGCCCGAGGCTTCCACAGTTTCACCTAGTTAAAACAGACATGGCACTGTCCCAGTTGGCACCCTATTTAGGTACAGAGAGGGCATGGAGCTGTGCCAGGTAGCAGACTTACTGTCTGTAGAGGCAGAAAGGGGCTTAGAGCGGCCTGGAACTCTCCACACCCTGAAGCTCCAGGGAGTCACTGGAAAAACTGCCTACTGCCTGTGCTCACTCTGCTGCCATCCAAAGCATTCAACAGGACCTGCTTTGGAGCTATACCAATGCCTCCTTCTGGCTGCAAAGTGCTACTACACCCCCCAAAACCACTGAAAGGTAAGATAGGCAAACCAACATCTTATTTCAAGTAAAAGTACTTGATAATTTTATACCTTAAAACTGACTAACAAATTTTGAGTAATTCTTGTAATATGGCCAACAGCATTACCTCACAAGAATTTAAAAACCTTTTTGCCTGTATGATGAATGACATTTTCCTGGAAATATATGACCTTCTTAAAGCATATCTGGCCTGTACCATTTTGGCATTCATTGTAATAATTCACACAGTGTTAAAAAAAACTGGTTTAATAATAAGAGCAAAGATGAGTCATTATTGGGACTGATACAGGCTTTAAAAGATAGCAATGAAGGCTTACATAAAAAAGATCTTTCTCTGGAATCTGCTAACCAGGATTTATAGGCTTTCTAAGATAGCAATGAAGGCTTACATAAAAAGATTCTCTCTCTGGAATCTGCTAACTAGGATTTAGAGGCTTTAAAAGATAATAATGAAGACTTACATAAAAAGATTCTCTCTCTGGGACCTGCTAACCAGGATTTACAGCCTTTAAAAGATAGCAATGAAGGCTTACATATAAAGATTCTCTCTCTGGAATCTGCTAACAAGGATTTATAGACTTTAAAAAATAGCAATGAAGGCTTACATAAAAGATTCTTTCTCTGGAATCTGCTAACCAGGATTTACAAAACAGGCTTGTACCCAAAATTGATTTTATTGATAATAAATATAAATATTTAATGGATAGAACACTAACTCTCCAGAGTGAAGTTGTGGCTACTCAGACACTATATAAGGAAGAAAGATTATCATTAATTCATAAAATAAGGTCCATGGAATCATGTGTTTCTGAAGAACATAAAAACGTCCATGATTCCATGAGAAATCTGGAGTCCCTTGCAAGAGAGGAGGTTCACTCCCTAGAACAGGTCCTAGGTGCTCATTTATAAGCCCTTAAAGAAACTCTCAGTAAACATGACAAGGGACCTAATAAACAAAAGGACAAGACCATAGAGGTTGTAACATCTCCAAATGGCTCTCATACAATGGCTTATCCTGTCATCATCCATAAAAATCCAGCAGATGATACACACTCTGAGCCATATATAAAATATACATTACAACCAATTTCAACAATGGACTTTAAAAATATAAAGGAAGTGATACTTACATATGGGATACACTCCACATATGTAAGACAGATTTTAAATTCATGGTCTGCCTCACACAGAATCATTCCAGATGACTGGCATCAATTAATTTCAGCTGTTCTAGAATATAGCCAACAGTTACAATGAAAAATCTGGTTGAGAGAAGAGACAAAAATTTAGAACAAGGTAAACGCAGAGGTTTTGAGATCTCCCAAGATCAAACACTTGGTGAGGGACATTTTACTGACAGGAGTGTATAAGCCACTTATGATGAACATACAATATCTCTATGCCAAACAGCAGCTCTAAATGCTTTGGAAAAATTTCCAGAACCAAAAAAACCAACTAAGGTATACACAAAGATATTTCAGGGACCACATGAACCCTTCACTGCTTTTTTTACAAGGGCTGAACACAGCTATAACAAAAGCTGTGTCAGATAAAGAATTTAAAAAAGTATTAACTGAGTCCTTGGCTTTCGACAATGCTAATACAGAATGCAAAAAAATACTTACACCATTAAAGGTCAGATCAGCTCCTTTGGAAGAATGGATTTAGTATACTAATGGTGTTGAGTCTCTTAATTACAGTAATGAGGCTTGGATAGGAGAGGCAAATCCCAGAGGTAAAAAAGGCACTGTGATACCAAATGATTTAAGTGGGGTACACCAGGTCATATAAGTAAAAACTGTATATAGGGTGCTCCTAGAAGTAATATGCCTTCTAGGAATAGCTTAAACAGGAGCCCCCAACCCCCAGATTATGTAGAAGATGTGGCAAAGGCTGACATTGGACCAATGAGTACAGATCAAAAATAGATATACAAGACAACCCATTACTGGCAGGAAATGCCTCAGTGGGCCTCTTGCAGGCCCCCAAATCAAACATGGTCCAAACATTTCCAGCCACTGTGGAGGAAATTCCTCTCCAGGACAACTAAATAAACCAATGCCTAATGTAAAAACCAATGCCACAATGGATAACGGAACAGCTCTGAAAGATAAATCACAATTTCCAAAGAACACAATAAAACAAATATTTTGACAGACTTCTATAAATAAAGAAAGACCAAAGCTCAGAATTCGAATCAATGGCCTTGTTCTGGAGGGCCTAGTAGACACAGGTGCAGATGTGACTATACACCAAAATCATGGCATCCAAATTGGCCTCTTCAAGAGGTAGATGTCCAACTTCTAAAAATTGGAACCTTATCTCAGATAAAACAGAGTTTGAGATGGGTTGAATGCATAGAGCCAGAAGGACAGAGAGGAAGGCTAAAGCCATATGTAACAAATGTAACAGTAAATCTTTAGGGCCAGGATCTGTTACAACAGTGGAACACCCAGATTAAAATTCCTACACTCTCAAAAAAAAATACAAAACAATACATGTTTCTAGGAATAATATCATAACATGCTATAAAAAATAGTCACCAACCATTCAGACTGTATACAAACAGAACACAACTGCTCTTAAACTCTCAGAAGTACCAACTGCCTTATGTTTAATATGGCTAACTAATAAACCTGTCTGGGTTGGACAATGACCTTTGACAAAAGAAAAGCTACAACCTTTAAAACAACTGGTTCAAGAACAGTTAAATGCTCAACACATTAAAAAATCTACCAGCCCTTGAAATTCTCCTGTATTTGTTATTTTAATAAATTCTGGTAATTGGAGAATGCTGACAGATCTGAGAGCTAATAATAAAGTAATTCAGTCATTGGGCTCCCTACAGACTGGGATGCCCTTGCCCTCTCTGCTACCCAAAGAATGGCCTATTATAGTTATTGACTTAAAAGACTGTTTCTTTACCATACCCTTAAAAAAATGATAGAGAAAAATTTGCCTTCACAGTACCTAATTATAACAATTCCCAGCCAGTCAAGAGATATCATTGGAAGGTGCTCCCACAGAGAATGTTAAACAACCCTACCTTGCACTAATACTTTGTAAAAAAAACCATTGGAGATAATTTGTGTAAAGTTTCCACAATCCATAATTTATCACTATATAGATGATATCCTATTAGCTGATTCAAAGCTAGACACATTAAAACGCATGTTTAAAAAAGTAAAAAAAGTTTTACCTCACTGGGGACTATAAATTGCTCCTAAAAAATACAAAGAGGAGATTCTATTAATTACTAAGAATATAAGATAGAGCTACAAAAAATTAGGCCACAAAAGGTACAACTAAGGAGAGATTGATCAAAGACTCTTAGTGATTTTCAAAAGTTGTTAGAAAACATTTCCAACTTACTGGGTATCATGAGAATACCCAAATATAGACTAAAAAGTTTGGCTAATACTCCAAAAGGAGACCAAAAATTAAATAGTGCAAGAGAATTATCAGCCAAAGCTGAGAAGAAATTGGCTCTAGTAGAAGAGACAATTCAAAAAAAAACTATAATTTACACTGTTATGGATTCTTATACGTTGATACAAAAGTAAACTATTTTTATATTCCTGTTTAAGATAATTTGTATATTGATACAAATACAGAACTATATTTGTTATAATGTACATATATTTCTACTCTTATTTGAAATATTTGTATATTGATACAAATGTAAATTTATATCTGTCATACTGTATATATGTTCTACTTCTGTTTAGGATATTCTTTATATTGATATACATTTAAGATTACTGTCATATTGCATATTGCATTATACATTCTTACCTCTGTTATAAATATCCTGTGTATTGTCAAAATTTTGAAGACATCATCCTTTACCATACATTTGCTTATAGACTGTTTACCTTGTTTGCAGGGAGCCTTAGTCCTCTGGTTATTTAGGTAGATAAGACTTATAGATTTATAGTCACCTATGCTTGTCATTTCTATAGTTATGTTAGTTAGGTTATCCAGATTCACAGATAACATAGGCTGGATGGACAGGTAGTCTTCAAACCCTTCATGGACCTAGAGAATATGGCATTTAAATAACTTAGAATTTTGTTGACATGAGAGACACAATTGCTCCTGGCAGCACCAATTTGATCCTGAGAGAATGTTGGGCTTCTAAGACATTTCCAGGTGGAAGTTTGTCTTCTTGGCACAAAATGGCTTATTGGGCAAAGAACTGCCCTTGCCTCAACTGCTGACAATACAAGTGCTGTCCTTCTGGACAAGCGGGACACAAGGAAAAGTGACTTCTGAACTCTGCTAAGATAGGGTAAGATGGTCTTTGAGAATTCCTGCTTCTGAAAATGGTCTGTCAGATACTCTGGGCCTGTAGCCAATTTGAATGCACCAACAGTGCTGAGAAATATTAGGTGACTGTCCAGGCTGCCCACTGGTCTCTGTCTACTCTTACAAGATTCCCAAAAGTTGCTTACATCCATCTTCCATTTCTCAGGTACCATTATATTGTTTCTCGGGTCTTTGATGGGATTGAAATTATATATATAATCTTAGATAGAACATACTAAGTATTTAAGTATTAGATTCAGGTTCTTTAGGATAGGAAACCTTTTGGAATGATCTTGGTAACATGCCATTCACCTATGCTCTAGACTTCTCTGGGTTTTAGTATGTGTTTCTTGCTTGATATTGTTTGCATTGATTGTAGTTCCTTCTTATCTAGGTCATCATCCCTCATTACTCCTGGACAGTATTTGATAATCATTCTTATTATATATAGTCTTGTATTAGGTTAGAACCTTCTTATTTAGACAAAAGGGGGAGATGTAGTGGGTAGCCATTCCGAATTTGATCTGGAAGTTCCAACCCCCATTGAGGCTTCAGTAAATGTCATGCCTACAAGGCGGGCCAAGAGAGGACCCTGAAGACCCGAGATCCGGATGAGCTGGCTCTCTTGGTTCCTGCACTCTGGGCACTTGAGGTAGACTGAGCAGAGTTCTCCAGAGAACATCGCCGGACTGCTCTACACCTTTCCCAGACCCTGTAACCAATCCCTTCACTTGTAAGTTACCCCACAAAATAAACTTCCCTTTTAACTACGTGGAGTTGCCTTAATATTTTAACCAATAAAAGCCCTTTTAGGTGTGTCTCAGTATTGGCAAGTGTTTCATAATGAGAAGGGGGTGATTGGGTATGAAAAAGTTCATTAAGTTGCCATGTCTTGTGTGAGATTTTGTGCATGTATAAATCATATATTTGTGCATCTTTTATTATGTGTCTATGTCTGTATACAGAGAGAGATGATCTTTATTCTATCAATGAGCACATGTGAACATATTGCTAAAAGGTCAGTCTTGTAGAACTTATATTAAGAGTTCTATAGAAAATAAATCCACTGAGATTTTAGACATTCAAGATCAGTAAGATGTAACACTGAGTGAAAAGAATGAAAATGCCTTTGGCCAAATCTATATATGACATTTTCTATGTTATGTCCTTCAGAAAAAAATCACCTTAGGTTGCTTGTGAATTCCTTTTGAAAAAAGCACTAAGATATAAAAAGAATTCCTATTATATTACACTAATATATTACTTTGCATTATGTGTTTCATTGTATTTTCTATATGTTTCTAGTGCTGCCATTTCTCAGTTTCATTGGGTTTAAGTCGGCATATTTATATGTCTTTTTTCTTTCTCCTAGAGACCCTGTCCAATGACCAATTGGCCAAAATCTCCAGTTTATAATTTTAATTGTTCATGTTCTGTCATCATGTGTCATAATATCATATATGATAGTAGTTCTTCAGTGACAGTGAAGATAAAGAGATTCTTCTCTGCTTTGAGTGCTGGGCTATTTTATGAAGAATTTTACAGTTTAATGGACTTCTAAAACATGAAAACTTGATTCTAAAATTCCTGCTGACATATTCTCTGTGATACAGCATTTGTGTACAACATTTTGTTCCTGAGCCATAAAACATAGCAATATATCTTGAAATTAATTTTCTATCATTATTTTTGAAATGTATCTAAGTGAAAATTGAAGTTACCATCCTTAACTCTATATATCCTGTAATTCCTTAGTAGTTCTTATTCCTAAAGAGTGGGGCCAAGTGCTATATAACAGATGCAACTCATGGACTAAGGTGTTTGTGTGAGAACTACTGCTAGGTAAGGCAGCACTGTATTGAAGTTAACAAGTTACAAACTGGAGTACATGAAGAAATTACCACAATGACTACTACCTGTGCACTTTCAAGTAGTGAAACAAAAAGTTAACAGTAGGAATTTTACATGAAGGCTTAATAAAACATGACTGTGTTTAGAAACTGTGTGTTTCTGTGTAGAAAATGAATTTGAGAAGAAATAATGTGAAGTTTCTGATAAAAGTGGGTGAGTGTGGGATGTTTTGTGATAGAATAGTGCAAAAGATGTATCTCAGAATATAAAGAGATGAAGTTTTAAAATATTAGAAATAATGAGTCAAGAATGAGATTTGAACTCAAATTGAGATCTGGTATTACATCTGGATCTACTCAATTGCTAACACCTGCAATTGGACAAGCTGCTAAAATTCTGTGCCATTGCTTCCATGTCTACTGAATGTCTAACTCCTACAGTGATACTATGAAAACTATAGATTATGAGGTGGGAAGCACCTACTAAAAGTGTTCACCTGAGAACATACCATTCTCTGTCTCTGACATATTTCCAACTTAATTAAATTATTATATGAAGATATAAAATAGGAGGACTTTCCTAGGCCTGATAGAAAATTGGACCAAGTGATCCCTAAGGATTCTTCCAACTTTATAATTCTGAATCTTTTCATTCTCAATTAGTTTTTATTTTAATCACATAGTAGGATATGGTAATATAGATATATTTGATGAAAACTACTTAATACTTTATTTACAATTTTAATATTTAATGTTCATTAAAAGGGTAAGGAGAGAAAGCAATAAAAAATGTGCTCCCTGGGAATATCCCTTCCTACACTGCTCCACATTGGCAGCAGGTAAAAGACATAAAATATATACTGGTCCCACTCCTAGGTTCCCCTAGGAACATCCCTCATTGCTCGACTGAATATAGCCAACTGATTAAGAGACTAAAACAGCATGACCCCACCTTTCCCATTGATTTAGAAATTTGTAATCACAGCCTCAACAACATTTCCTATTGTTCAGCTTTAGCAAGTCAACATGGTAAAAGATGAACACCCCAAGAAATGTTCCCACCACTCTGCTCTACATAGCCAGCTGGCTAAAAGACTCAGGATATCCACTACCACTCCTATCTCTGGAAGTTCACCTTACTCTTCTAGAAACTCTCTCATTGTACTGTTCTGTAGAGATATGTGGACTGAGACTGACTAAGATAAATGTATATAACAAATATACCTCCAGATGCCCAGGTTCCAAAAAAAAGCTATAAAAACCAAGACAATATGTCACCCCTCATACACTCAATTTCATATAAATTGATACTCAAGACAATAATTCGGATGATATTCAAGCTGTACAATTCAAAAGGATAGTTATAAAAAATAAACATACTCCAAGAGTTCATAGAATTTAAATGATACATGGATAAACATCATGATGAACTTAGAGAATACAGGAATAAATGGTTCAAAGTAAAAAAAAAAACCCAAACAAATTAGTTGAATGAAATGAGAAAGACAGTTCAAGATACAAGAGTTCAATAAGAGAAATACTAAAGAAAAGCTCAAATTAAAATGAAGCTGAAGGTGAAGACATCAATTAGTCAACTAAAAATTCAATTGAAAGCATGAGGAACTAAATGGAAAAAGGAACCAAGCTGGTGTAGCTACCCCAATATATGTAAAGACAAACCTCAAAAATGAGTCAAAAGAAAAATTAAATATCACTTCATACTCATTAAGAGAACAAGCCATTAAAAAGATGTTTTAATTCTAAAGATCTGTGTGCCTAGCATGGATGCACTCCAGATCATAAAACAAACACTAATAGATAAAAATCCACCGAGGAAAACAAACACATTGATTGTGTCTGGCTCCAGTACTCCACTCTCACCAATCAAAAGATCACATGAATAGCTAAATAAATAAATAAATAAATAAATAAATAAATAAATAAATAAATAGATGTTATTGAAGTTAAATTATATTGCAATTCAAATAGGTCTAATGTTTATCAACAGAATATTCTACACAAACACTAGAGAATATACATTTATTCAAGAGTCCATGAAACTTTCAGCAAAAGTAATTACCTATCATAATAAGGACACAAAAATAAGACTCAAAATTTATAAGAACATTGAAATAACATTCTGCATTCTAACTGGCCACATGGAAAAGCTAAATATCAACAACAATAAAATAATGTGTAGAGGAAAAACTAATACTAATGATATTTTGAAAAGAAACACATGGAAAACAATTACTATAGAAGTTTCCTAAAGTATATACATATACACATATTAAAAGAGTTAAAATGGAGTCACCCCATAAATGGACAAAAGTGACTTCTATATAGCAAAGGCCAACAAATAAAAACCTAATTGTTAAAATGTATTACCTCTTTCAGAATTGTTTTCCAGTATATATATATGAAATATAATATATTACAAACTATTGCTAATAATCTGTTTCCCTCCAGAAATTGACATTAAGATCCTATTGATGACAACACTGCATACTTGAGTCATAAAAAATGGAAAAATCCAGATGGTACTCAATTGGAAGCTTTATCCCTACTATCCAGTTTTCAGAGTGCTGGAAGGTGCTTATACATACTAACACAGCAGAAAAGTAATCATAAGTATTATTCTTCCATGAACAGTCTAAGCTATAACAACTGGCACAGCAGGACATGCCCACTGCTGCAATTAGGGCATAAAGTACATGAACATACAGACATAACTAAAATCTTTCTGACTGAATTTGTCTTGCCCCACAAGATGATACGCATATCTAACACTGATACTGGGACCAAAACTTTCATATGAAAATGTCATAGCTCATGAGTGAAAACCTATTATGATTACCTTGCTGAATGGGAGTGATATTAAGTACCCACCTATGTTCTTCTTGTTATTCTCACAGATTACTGTATCTCTCATTCCTCTACAGAGAAGCCTCTTTGTGCACTAGCTGGCAATTGACACAGAGATTTAAAAAAAAAGTCAAATTCCAGAAAATAAGAAAGTGTGGAATACTCAAATCTAAATGGGATATCTACATCTCACCTCTTCCTCCCAAGACTCAGAGACCATTTTTGGAAGATATTGTGAAGAGGTTATAATTGTCAGAGACAGTAGATAAGGAAACAATGTTTTCTGCCAAAGCATAGCAGTTGCATATACAAATTCACAGAAGTTGTGTGACAGTATGCACAAGCCCTGGACAAGTTCAACTTAGACAAAATACCAGTACAGAAAAGATAAGTGGACATGAATTTCAACCTCTAGATGAGAAAAAATTGGCAATTAACAGCTACTTGGAGAGGGAGAACCACACTCCATGGAAGGCTATATATTCAAGAATATGTGGATAGTATGAATTGTATTTCATAGGGTTTGAAACAACAAGAAAAAAAAGAATGGGACACAAAGTTGGGTGAGTAAGGAAAGGATAGATCTGGAAGGATTTATGGAAAAGGGTTAATATGATCAAAATACATTGTACAAATTATCAAAGAACTAATTAAAAAGAGAAAAAATTAAAATAGTGAAAGTACATAAACTCATGAAGACAAAGTATCACTACTGAATATGGTCACTAAAGAAATTGAGAAGGAAATCTTTAAAATTCTTAGAATTTAATGAAAACTAAAACACAACACTTGACAATCTATAGGACACAATGAAGGTGGTTCTAAGAAGAAAGTTTATAGCACTTTGTGCCTACATAAAAATCAAGAGAGCTCAAATGAACAATTTTATGTGTTTTATTAAATGAACAATTTCATGATGCACCTGGTAGTTTTGGGAAAACATGAACAAGCCAAAACTCAAAACAACAGATGTGAAGAAACAACCAACAGTCAAAGCAAAATTATTTAGATAGAAACAAATATACATGCAAAGAATCAATGAAAAGAAGCTCTGTTTCTTTGATAGGTAAACAAAATTGACAAACCTTAGGAAAATTAACCAAAAGAAAGGGAGAGAAGACCAAAATTAATAAAATCAGGGATAAAAATGAGGACATTATTATAGCACAAACAAAATTCAGAATCATAAATACGTTAAATCCACATTCCACTAAATCATGAAATTTAAGAAATGGATGAATTTCTAGATGTATACAAGCTATCAAACTTAAATCAATGTGAAATAATTATTTTGGCAGATCTATAAGTGCAAAAAAATTAAAGCAGTAATAAGGTATCTCCCAACTAAAAAAATTCAAGACTTGATAGATTCATTGCAGATTTCTACCATACCTTCAAATAACAGCTATCTCCAACACTAATTGGATTATTTCATAAAATAGGAAAAGAAAGGATGTTCTCAAACTCTTTCTATGAATCTAGTATTATTCTGATACCAAAAATCAGGCTAAGATAGCCCAAAATGAGAAAGGGGGGGAGAACAGAAAATTACACACCTATTCCCATAGTTTAGGTACATGTAAGTGTTCTCAATAAAACACAAATTTAATTCAAGATCACATCAAAAGGATCATTAATCATGACCAAGTTGACATGGTCAGGATGGAAACAATGCAGGATTGGTTCAAATACATAAATAAGTATATAAGGCTCATCATATAAATATATTTAAAGAAGCAGAAAGATATATAAGGCGTGGAGACCAGAAACTAGAAACATTTGGCTGGTTAAGCTTTCAGGCTTCTAGCAGCAGTTCAGTTCAGATCCATTCAGGTATGAGGACACAGAGGCTTCCAGTCTGAGGAAACAAGATCAGCTGAGAAGTTGGCCAGGTGAGGTTAGCTGTGGCTTGTTCTGTCTCTCTGATCTTCCAGTATTCACCCCAATAACTGGCCTTGGGTTTGATTTTATTAATAAGAACTGTTAAGATTCCTGTTACAGGACAAGGCTTCTTTAAGGGGCACTGATGCTCAGCCACAGCACTAAATAGAAACTAGAAACAGCAAGCTAAGTATATAACCCTTGTGGCAGTGCAGGTTCTGGCTTCCTACAGCTAGGAAGGTTGAATGCAGTTGTCAGTCATAGCAAGGAAGGTTGAATGCAGTTCTCAGTCATGCACCTCCACACCTCCAACCAACTGCAAGCTTTAGGCTTGGTTTTTACGAACCTAAAAGAGGGCAGAGTCAGCCAAGGGAGGAACGGGCAGGATTCATGTAGTCGGAAAGTTTCTTCGGTCCCTACAGGTCCCCACAGCCCTGTGGCCCACTTATAAAATAATCACTCAGAAGCTTATATTAATTATAACTGCTTGGACATTAGCACAATCTTATTATGGACTAGCTCTTACATTTAAATTAACCCATAAATGATATCTATGTTTAGCCATGTGGCTTGGTACCTTTTCTCAGCTCTGCCTTGCCATCTTGCCTCCTTTGTATCTGGCTGGCAACTTCTGATTCAGCCTTCCTCTTTCTAGAATTCTCCTCATCTGCTTATCCCGTCTATACTTTCTTCCTGGCTACTGGCCAATCAGCATTTTATTTATCAACCAATCAGATCAACTCACATTCACAGCATACAGAATGACATTCCACACCATTTCCCCTTTTCTGTCTAATCGAAAAGGAAGGTTTTAGCTTTAACATAGTAAAATTACATATAATAGAACAGTTATCAAGCAAGAATTACAGTTACAATATCTAGTCTATTTGTATTTGGCAAAATTAAAGAAAATATTTTATCTATCCTATATTTGTGAGTCTAAAGTTTCATATCTAATTTATCTTTTATCATAACGAATAAAATTTATAACTATTTAGTCTTTAACTACATCAAAGATCTCAGAAGGATATAATATTACCTAAGTAAACAGGTAGAGCATTGTAAGCAACTTACAAAAATCAAGAATGACAGAGACAGCTGGCTTCCTGGACAGTTACCCAAAGTTCTTCTGCAACATTGGGGCATCCATTCTTCAGCCTACAGGTTTAGAGTCTCTCAGTCACTTCTCTCTTGTCCTGTAGAATGTCTGGCAGTTTCTTCTGTGAATCAGGAACCTTAAGGACCATCTTGCTTTGCAAAGTTCAATGGTCACCTTCCTATGGGTCCTGCATGCACAGTTTATACAACATGATATCAAGCATTTCATGCAAGGGCATATTTTGCCAAGTGGCTCATTTTTGTCACAAAGAAAGCAAACTCTATAATGAGTTTTTTTCAATTCCCATCACTTTCTTTGAGGTAATTGGTGTTGCCAGGAGCAGATGTGTCTCACTGTCCAGAAAAGTCTAAGTTCTTTAAGCATTTTAAAAACCATATTCTGTAGGTCTTTGAAGTTTTTGAAGATTACCTACCTAATTGAAATATATCTATGTATACCTAGAAAACTTAACTAACATGATTATGTTTGATTATCATAGATGAGTAACAATCTACATTTAATTATACATTATAACTTCAAATGAGCTGCACAAACATAATACCTTAAACAAGAGTAGAAATATACATACAGTATAACAAAATTAACTTTAAATTTGTAGTAACCTAAAATCTATAACAATGTAAAACATTTTAAACAAGTTGTTGCTCTTTAAAGTAGGTTCAACAATCCACCCTTTTATCCTATCTTATCTAGATCCTATATTTCCATATCATATCCCCCTTTCTTCTTTTAAAAACATATTGACTACAACCAATGACAATTTGTAACCAACAACCTAAACAAAGACAAACATCCATAATTCATTTTTTGGGAATGTGGGAATAGTGTTCTAGGCTACTTCCTGCTGATAGAGGGTGCTGTATTCTTATGGGGATCCTGAGAAAATTAAGAATTAGGGTCAAGTCCTGGCTGCAATAGTCTGTGATACTGTATTCTCTGAGTCAGTTGCCTTGAAGCTGTTTTTGGATGTTAGGTCATCTGGGCCTCTCAGGGGTTCTTCTTTGATCATACTATATTAGCCTAGAACCTCTTTTTCAAAGCAACATATACTTAGACACGAATTTTGAAGTCAAAATACATACATACATATATATATATATATATATATATGGATTATTTTTTCTATTACCTTTACTGTCTCTTTAAAGACTTTATTTTTTAAAACTATTTCTTTATATAACTGTCTATATTCATTTTCTTCTGCCTTCCAAGCCTATGTACATTTTTATACACATTGTAAACTATTTAGGTTTTATTTCATCTGAATCTGTATTGTGAATCTATTGCTTTAAACTGCTGAGTGGATAGAACAGAAACATCAGCCTTGGCTGTTGACTCCACCCACCTCAGCTTTTCAACATGGTGATGGAACATTTACTGCCAGCTCTGGAAGACATGTGTACCACCAACTCTTGGAAGCAATGGGTCTATGCCTCTATTAAAGCAGTGTGCAGGCCAGAAACCTCTCTCTCTCTCTCTCTCTCTCTCTCTCTCTCTCTCTCTCTCTCTCATTTTTTTGTTTTTTTTATTTTGTTTTAATTTGTTTTTGGTCTGTGCTACCAAAGGTTAAATCCTACATGCACCACGCTGTGTGGCTTGGAGATGCCTCTGTGTACTGTGGTAGGAATCTGCAACCATGCCACTTAGTTTATGGTGGCTGGGGGCTAGCTCCATCTTGCAGACAGCTGTCAGGAGATGAGTCTACACTGCTGCTAGCATGAGACTGTGGGACTAGGAAGCCTAGTGTGGCTTCGTTTCTGTGCATTCAGAATCTTTAAGCTTTCTTAGGTCTATGTGGATTAACACCCAATGGTGAGCACCAAATGTAGTTGGAAAGCTTTTCTGGTCCCTCCAGGTCCCTGCAGTCCCATGGCCCACTTATAAAATAATCACTCAGTTGCTTATATTAATTATGACTGCTTGGACATTAGCTCAGGCTTATTAATGAGTAGCTCTTACACTTAAATTAACCCACAATTCTTAATTATGTTTAGCCATGTAGCTTGGTACCTTTTCTCAGCTCTGCCTCATCATCTTGCCTCCTCTGTGTTTGGCTGGCAACTCCTGACTCAGCCTTCCTCTTCCCAGAAATATCCTCATCTGCTTATCCCACCTATACTTCCTGCCTAGCTACTGGCCAATCAGCACTTTATTTATCAAACAACCAAAGCAACACACATTCAGAGGATACAGAACGACATTCCACAACTGATTCAAGTGTAGCTTAGCTGTCTAAAGATTGCTCAAATGGTCAACAAAAACTAGAGATACACTGCAAAAGATATCCAGATAGAAAACCACTTAATGGGTTCCTGTGGTGGTATTGTATTCCCCCAAATATTGTGCATGCTAATAAACTTATCTGGGGTCAGAGACAGAACAGCCACAGTATTAAACATGAGGATAGGCAGTGGTAGCACACGCCTTTAATCCTAGCATTCCAGAGACAGAGATTCCTCTGGGTCTCTGTGAGTTCAAGGCCACATTGGAAACAGCCAGGCATTGTGACCCACGCCTTTAATCCCAGAAAGCGAACCTTTAATCCCAGGGAGTAGTGGTAGAAAGCAGAAAGGTATATAAGGCGTGAGGACCAGAAACTAGCAGCATTTGGCCTGGTTAGGCATTTGGCCTGGAGAAACATTTGGCCTGGTTAAGCTTTCAGGCTTCTAGCAGCAGTTCAGCTGAGACCCATTCTGGATGAAGGCTCAGGACATCCAGTCTGAGGAAACAAGACCAGCTGAGGATCCGGTGAGGTGAGGAAGCTGTGGCTTGATCTGTCTCTCTGACCTTCCAGTGTTCACCCCAATACCCGGCTCAGGTTTGATTTTATTAATAAGAACTTTTAAGACTCCTGCTACAGGTTCCAGTGTGTTTTACAATGTGTGAAGGCTTAAGAAAGAAAATGGGTATAGACAGTCATAGAAAGAATGAAATAGTTTAAAAAATAAAATAAAGTTATTGATGAAATTATTAAGGCTACTCCATGTAGATAAAAGGGAGGTTTATTTTGTGGGGTAACTTACAAGTGAAGGGATTGGTTACAGGGTCTGGGAAAGGTGTGGTACAGTCAGGTGGTGTTCTCTGGCAAACTCTGCTCAATCTACCTCCAGCGTCCAGTGTCCAGGAACCAAGTGAGATGGCGCATCCAGATCTCAGGTCTTCAGGGTCCTCCCTTGGCCTCACCTTGTAGGCATGACCATTACTGAAACCTCAATGGGGATTGGAACTTCCAGATCAAAGCTGGAATGGCTACTTGCTACATCTCCCCCTTTTGTCTAAATAAGAAGGTTCAAACCTAATACAAGATTATATACAAAGGAATGGTTATCAAATATTGTCCAGGAGTAATGAGGGATAATGACCTAGATAAGATGGAACTACAACCAATGCAAACAATATCAAGCAAGAAACACATACTAAAATCCAGAGAAGTAGGTAAATGGCATGTTACCAATATCATTCCAAAAGGTGTCCTATCCTAAAGAACCTGAATCTAATACTTAATATGTTCTATCTAAGATATTACATATATATATATATATAT
>CABHPH010131497.1:0-19214 GCA_902168325.1 Peromyscus nudipes
ACACACACACACACACACACACACACACATTCCTGCACACAAACAGACACACACTCACAAACACACAGGTTCACACACAGACACACACTCACACAGACATACACACATACATACACATACACACACACACACACACATTTTATTGCTCAAGGTTTAAGTGCAGTGTAATTAATTTGGCAAATTACACACCAAGCTGTGAAGGACCCCCTCTAAGAGGAGAGCAAAGTCAAGAGAATAATCATCCAAGAGTTTTATGTTAATTTAAAAGTGTTCATAAGTATTATATTAATATTATGTCAAAATTCAAGTGAGTTTTAAAAATTGTAACTAGCCAGGCATGATAACTCACAAGTGCACTCGCAACACTCAGAAGGCTGAGGTAAAAGGAGAGACACCAAAAGTTTGAGACTATCCTGGGCTATGTAGTAAGTTCCAGGTTAGCCTAAGCTACAGAATGCAATCCAGTCTCAAAGAACAAAAACACAAATATTATGAACAGAGCTAAACAATCTCTGGTCACTTGGGAAAAAAAGAGTACAGCTCCTGTTATGGAAGAATTTTCTCAATCCATAAAGTCTATAAATATCAGAAAATGTTCTTTTTTTTTTTTTTGAGACAGGGTTTCTCCGTGTAGTTTTGGTGCCTGTCCTGGATCTCACTCTGTGGACCAGGCTGGCCTCAAACTCACAGAGATCCGCCTGGCTCTGCCTCCCGAGTGCTGGGATTAAAGGTGTGCGCCGCCGCCGCTGCTGCCGCCGCCGCCGCCGCCACCACCACCACCCAGCTTAATTATTCTTTAAAATCAGTCAAAGGATAGAAGCAGAGAATTCTCAGGAAACTGCAGTTGAATCTTCATAAGAAATGGTGTTCATCTTTGCCATGGACAAAAACTTTGATGGAAGTTTTTGTCCTGTAAGCTGTTCCCAAGTAACTACACAGAGGCTTAATATTAATTATAAATGCTTGGTCAATAGCTCAGGCTCATTACTAGCTATCTATTACATTTAAATTAACCCATATTTCTTATCTATGCTTTGCCACATGGCTTGGTATCTTTTCTCGGTACAGCATGCCCATCTTGCTTCTCTCTGCATCTGTTCGCAACTCCAACAACTCTGCCCTTCTTCTTCCCAACATTCTCTGTTTGGCTCTCCCCCTAAGCTTATCTTGTCCAGCTGTTGACCAGTTAGCTTCTTTATTAAACCAATCTCAGTGACATATTCATTCACACAGTGTAAAGGAATATTCCACAAATAAGAGCCATTGAAATTAAAATATAGTTCTTCAAACTCATATAATAATCTCAGTGTGACCTTGCAATATACTACAGTAATCAAGCATTTGTCTAGTACATATGAAGCTACAGTTACACACACACACACACACACACACACACACACACACACACACACACACCCCTTATAGTTCAGCTCTGGGAAATTTATTCTATACATAAACACAAAAATATTTCTGTAATTGTGGTAGCAAAAGATTACAAACAGCCTGCAAGCCCATCCACAGAGACCTAGTCCCCATGAAGCTGCCTGCAGTTTTCTGAGGCAGTTGCCTCTGCAGGAACTGTGGACTCAATTTACAGCTCACAGCCTTCTCTTTTGCATTTGTAGTATCTAAATTTTGTGGTGATCTTATGTATTACTTACTGAAATATATGCATATTTTAAAATGAAAAGTAAAACCAGGACTAAAGCAACAGAATGCTGATTCTACTCCCAAAGCATCATTCCAGAGGTTGATTGTATTGACTCAATTAATCTTCACAAAAATCTAAGGAAAAGACATATCAACTTCTTAGACAACATAAGTTAAGGCACTAGGTTGGATCCTAGACCACATACGGGACATTAGTAGGGCAGTTAGCAAGATATGGTCGAGGTTTACAGGTTAGCCCAGAGACCTGAAAACAGCCTTTTAAAGAGGAAGAGAGTACATGTTTTGAGTTCTGTAGATGAAGTGAGAGAACCTGAGAGGGTCCCTGGCCGGCTACTCGGCTCTGTGACGTCAGCACAAAAGCAGATGGAGATAATGGGCATGTGCAGTCTGAAAAAAATTAATTCACAAACACTGAAATTTGAACTTCATGTGCTAAATGGTTCTTAACTGTCTAACTCAGTCTTAGCTAGAGGGCTCTACAGAAAGAGATGGCAATCATGATGTCACTCTCCGGTTGCAGTTTAACCTTTGGGTAAGAAAACAGTATTAACTGTTCTGCTCCAGACATCCAAGACAACTCCCTTATTTTCGGAATATAGACATGGAAATAGAGTTAAAATATCTGTCTGTTACTAATTTTCCTGTGCCAAATGGTAGCTCAGCTTCTACTTCCATACATCCACTGATGGGAAATTCATTTTATCTAACTCATTTCACTATAGGACAACATAAATTATTAGAAAAGCCTTTACCAAATTGAAAGGAAGTATTCCATGTGAGCCAGAGGCTAGGAAAAAAAAATATTTGAAAGTGAATGAAATCAGTGTTTGCTGCATGTAAAATAGGCATTTTTCAGGAGCAATCCCTTGGAGGTGAAGATAATGTTTAACCAGTGTGCCACCTAGTGGCCAAGGCATGAATAGACGCACGTGAAATAAGTCTCCCATAACTCCCAAGCACCTGGGGCGAAGGTGGGGAGTGGAGGGTGTTCCTCATGTCTCTTTTAATCTTTATAAAAACTTTGCTACTAGGTGGTTATTATTTGAAAATGGTGATGATTCTGAGTCAGGCAATATTAATCCCGTTTTATAGAAAACAGATGGCTAAGCCTGTCATTCAAAGACCACATCCAACCTAGCTGAACTCCCAGTGTGCTTGGCTGCTCTGTAGTCATCGAACACACTAAATCTGGGCTACACCTGGGGCTCATTTCAGCCAATAGAGTTCAGCAGAAGTGACGTGCTGATTCTGAACCTAAGCCTTTGAGAAAGCCTGGAAATGTCTGCTTTTGGAAGGCGTAAGCCATGATTTAAGAAGTCTAGATGGAAAGGCCTATTATTGAAGAGGCTGTGTAGACAGGACACATGAGAAGGTACATAGAGATGAGTTAGTCCTAGTATTGCTTGGAGAGTAAAAGCAAAAGTATTGGGGGAAGGGAGGCAGGGGAGAGAACGGGAAGGCAAAGAGAGGGGAGACGAACACTTCACTGCACAGTCCTGCCTTCCAGGTATCTCTGCCAGAGCCATATTTGCAAACAATCTCAGGAATAGGCCAGTTGGAACTCTATGTATTTAGTCCTCCGAGTGACAGCACATTAGACCCAGCTAAGCTCTATGGCGTACGGACTCATGGGAAAACTACTGTTCAAAGGCACTCCGTTTTGAGACACTTCTCTCCGATCTAATAGATAACTGAAAGAGAGGATCCGTAAGTAGAGTGTGGTGGGAGTATCAACTTCCTGCCTCGCCCCTTCCAGGGCGCCCTTGTTTGGTGGGATCTGTGAAGATATAGAGAAGCCCTTGACAGCCTTTCTTTGACATCTAGTGTAATGCTCAGTTTTATCAGCAGAGGACTCCAGAGAGATGCTCCAAGAAGGAAGGCTCCCCGCGTGGGTGCTTTCACTAGGCTGCCGAAGAGCGAGCGATTCCTGCGGCAAAGATTTCTCCACAGTTGTGCACTGTGTGCTTTCTCGACCTCCTCAGTAAAGCGGTGGTTACGTGGCTAAGGGTCTCAGACAGTGCGAAGCCACACATACGCCTGGAGTTTTGTCTCCTGCGCCCCTGCATTAGACCAACAGTTCTAGGGGCCTGTCAATCTAGTGAGCCCGCCTCCCAATTCTTGTTCTACCCACAGGCTCGGGGGCTGCCCTGCTCAGGGGAGCCCTCTCTAACTCTTGGTCCCAACAGCATCTTCAAGCGTGCCATACTCCCTCTGGATGGGCAGCCAGCCTCATCTTACTCGTGACTTGATGCTATGAACTCTATCTAGGCCTTGTAACCGCTTCCCTCTGTGTCTGCTGCTATTATTAATGGGGCCACATACTGGAAAAACTGCATACTGTTTGTCTGGTGACTAGAGTCCAGATCTGACCAGGCAACCAAGTGAACTTCTCTGTTCAGTGAACCCAAACGAGCCCTTCCTCAGCAGGATCTTCATACATCTCCCAAGGTTGTCTGGAGGGGTATTAGTTTTTCTTTCTATGTTTCCTTGCTGTTTGAATGACTAGTTGCCTGCACTGAGTGGTTGTGATGTGGGTTCAAACTGATTACAGGGCTTCTCTGCAGGTTGACACTGATACGCATTTTAAAAAAAAGATTTCTTTTTAATTACATCTGTGTCTTGAGTATGCACATGTGAGTAGAGGTACTCATTGAGGCCAGAAGAGGGCATCAGATCCCTTGGAACTGGAGTTGATTCAATCACGACGAGCTATAGAGATGGCTTAATAGTTAAAAGCCTGGGTTCAATTCCCAGTACCCACATGGTAGCTCACAAGCACCTGTAACTTTAAATTAAAGCAAAACCCCAAAACAGTAATTGTTAAAAACAAAAAAAGTTTAAGAAATAAAAACAAAAATAAAAAATTTAAACACAGAGACACCCCTGTCTTAAAAAAAACCACACACACACACACACACACAAAGGTCAATCCTGAGCTGCCTGATATGGGTACAAAAATGCTTTTAACCACTGAGCCATCTCTCCCACCCCACATTTTTGCTTTTTATGACCACATATAAACTTTTCCTTATCAACAATACACAAATAGTTAATATCCTATTAGTATTAATAAAGCAGATATGTGCATAATCATCCATACACACTCAACAGCAGAGAGAATGCAAAATCATGTCTCATAAATGCCACTGAGATCATGTTCTTGGGAAAAGTAATAACAAGGTAAAGAGAAACCATCTTTTGCCCAACCTAAGCAGACTGCGTTTAAAAGTTTGGTGTTCACTTTTCTAGGTCAAATGTGACTTATCATGTTTTGAGTCAAATCATTTATCTAGTAATGAACACAACAAATGTCCTCCCACCTAAGAAGTGGCTGGCACACCCACAGTACTAAATAATGCTAGCAACGAGGCAGAACTGGAAAGTATTTTATAGGCAAAATGTAAATGAGAGCACATCTGAACATTACGTTCAATTGGGCTCGAACCCAGTGCTAATCTCAGAAACTAAACGAAGCATGTTAAATTGATTTGTCTCTGCAAATTTCAGTGTGTATGATCAGATCTGCCCATATCCGAAGACTCATCACCAGCGTCTCTATCCAATTATACACATTTCAGAGGCATCTTGCTGTGACAGTAATTGAAAAACAATACCAATTGCTTTGTTTTCCTTACATTACTGTATTACTATGTCAATAAAAATATTTTCACATTTCTAATTCATGGGTTCTTTTTTTCTGCCCACCAAGAGAAAAGTTTGACAAATACACTATTATCCTAATGGGAATTGCCATTATAATTCAAGTATTAATAGTCCTTGGAAAGAATTTGTCTCTAGGGAACAAAAACTGGTTCTGCCTGTGTTTTAAGATTGTGAAAAACAGATCTGAGTTTGCTGAAAACATGTAAAAATTTGCAATTTTGGACAAAGAATGTGTGTTGGGGGAGTATTCATTGCAAACAACTCAGGCTAATTGAAGGATAGTCGCTTTAAAAATCAAGACGTTGAACAGCCCGACAACCAGATAACAGTCTGCCCCAGTGTGGTCTGACTGTGGGCGACCACAACCAAAACAAGGCTGAGAACGGCCAGTGCTGAGCCCGCAGCAGCAGTTGTGGTCAACACAGCCAGTGTCGAGCACCAGGGCCACTAGACGCTGCACTTCCGTGGAGCTTGTCCTCACTCCTCATCTGACTGTCCAGTGTGGATCAGAGGCCACATTTTAGTTCGGATACAATTTGTTTTATGAATGGAAATCTGACTCCCACCTATTGTGAGGCATTAGGAAGGTGGGAACTTAATCTCACTGTGATGTTTCAAGGTGAGACATTTAGCAGGTGATTAGAATAGAAAGTGGATTCTGGTGCCCCTAGGACTGAATACTGGTGGCTTTGTAAGAAGAAGACAACCCAGAGCACACATACGTGCACACATGAAACATGAACATGGAACATGCTTTGCACTATGATGCTCAGTCCACCTTGGGACTCTGCTTACAAGAAGACCATTGGTAGATATGGGTTGTAAACCTACAGATCTAAAAGCTAAAGAACCTGCTTTTCTTTAGAAAGCTGCCCAGCCTCAGATGTTTTATTATGAAGATGCTAAATGAAGTAACACATGGTTTCATTTCAGCAATGGAAGTGAAGAAAGAGGATTTTATCCTGAGTTTTCTTAGTAAGGGTTGGGTAACACATCCCACCGACACCATGTAGATTGGAGAATTCCTAGAAATGGGACAGATGGACTGGGTATGGGGCCTGAGTTAAAATTAAAATTTTACAATATCCATTTCTGCCATAGGCAGGTTCTAGCTTCTGCCTCCTGAGTCCCAGACAATTTTGTTCTAAAAAAAAAAATCCTGTCTCAGTTTATTTTCCTGTTCCCAGCTTGTCCCAATATTTCATCTAAATTTTCATGATCCATCACTAACTCTGCTCCTTAACCCACTCCTGCAATCCCCTTCCTCTTCCAGTTAAACTTTTCTCCTCAGGTCAAGTGAGGGACTCATCACAGTGGCATTTGAAGAGGTAGAGCAACGTTGGGAAGAGGTGAGGCAAAAAGTGTTCTTATCATTGTCAAGAGAAAAAAAAATGGAGTAATCTATGCATTGATACCCATAGCCAGAAGTCTGAGCGTGTGAGTAACATAAACAGACCAGGGATGGGCCCAGAATATCAGCCTCCATGCCATTGACTTCTTCACGACAGGTGGGAGAAGCCTGTCAGTACCAGACGAAATGCTTTCCACCTGCTGCCTGGATGTGCCCCAGAAGAAGCACACACTCAGAGCCTGCCTGTATTGCATACGCTGCAGAACTCCACCTGACATCTGCTAGTCACACAGAAAACACTTAGAAAACCCAATAGAGGGGCTGAGAGTGTCGCTCTGTGACAGGGTACTTGCCTGCCAGGTTCGAGGCACAGTGCCCGCCCCACCACATGCGCAGTCCAACATAGCACCGCCCTTTGGTACTTTCTGAGGTAGACACTCTTTTTGAGTGATGTTGCCTAAACATAGGAGCCACTCCTCCAAATCGAATCTCTCCTGAGGATCCCCCTGATCTCCTCCCCTTTCTTGTGATGGTCCTGTGTTCCGCGCTGTCTTTGGAAGAGACCTCGCTATGAAACATTTCTTTCCTTAGCAACCCTTGTCTCAGCAAGTTCTCTGTGAAATATTATCATCTCGTCTTTTCCTTGGCTGGTTTGGAAATTCTCGCTCACTACATATTTAAACTTGTCTTTTCCATGACTCAGGAAGTATCTAAGACCCAGAGTAAATTTTTAGCTGTATCAAAGATTATTGGGCTCCTGAGAACTAGCTAAGAAACAGAAATATCGAGTGTGATATGATAAACTGTCTTAGTTTCTGAAGCCTGAGGGTGCTTGGGCACGTGGGATATTAGTGCTAGGAGTTGCTCGCCGTAGAAATAGCTGCTTCTATGGTAAAAACACATTCTACACGCTTACCACCTGATTATCACTGGTGAACCTTTGGAGAAAGCCTGTTGGAAAGCACGTTTATTCCTTCATTCATCATGGCCTGTCTCAGTAGACTCAACATGACAGCTTAATGTGCTTTGCTGAGAGCTCCCACCAAAACCTTCATGTTCTCCAGACTTTCCAAAGATCAAACCCAGGCTACCAAGGACAGCAAGAGAATATTCCTGATCTAGCTAAAGGCCAAAGGAAGAGGTGACTGTGGCCCCAGGAAGAAACTAAGAATCTCTACAGTAAGTCTATAGAACCTGTTTTCTGTTGTTGTTGTTGTTGTTAAAACAAAAACAAACAAAAAGAACCCAGGTGGTGACACACTCCTTTAATCCCAGCACTTGGGGAAGCAGAGGCAGGTGGATCTCTACCAGTTTGAGACCAACTTGATCCACAGAGTGAGTTCCAGGACAGCGAGGCTGACACAGAGAAACCCTATCTAGAAAAACCAAAAATAAATGAAGAAAAAGACAAACTTGATTCTTCCTTACAGAGTGTGTGTGGTGTGTGCTTTGTTTGTTTGTTTGTTTGAGACAGAGTCTCGCTCTGTGTGTATGTGTGTGTGTGTGTGTGTGTGTGTGTGTGTGTGTGTGTGTGCTATAGTATTGGTTTTTTTTTTGCTATTTATTTGAGACAGGTCTCATTGTGTGTGTGTGTGTGTGTGTGTGTGTGTGTGTGTGTGTGTGTGGTGTTGTATTTGTTTGAGACAGGGTCTCACTATGTAGCTTTGACTGCCATGGAATTCTTACTATGTCGACCAGGCTGGCCTCAAACTCATGGAGATCAGCCTGTCTCTGTCTCCCAAGTGCTGGGATTATAGGGGTTCACCACTGTGACTGCAAATTCAGCTTGTTTCTCACAAAATAACATGTGAACGTACAAAAACAAACCAAGTTTATCATGTTTGTGTTTGTTAGGATTCTCCCGAGAACGGCAGCCTGAGGAAAGAACGTGGCTGTAGAAAGTTTATTTGGGACGTGATCCCAAGAAACAAAAGTGAGGGAATTGAGACACAGAAAAGGGGGGGAAAATCCTTTAGGAGGACGTCTGTGTTGTTTCCATAAGTAATGCCGATTCCATTCTGTTAAAACCAACAAAAAGCAAGAGGTTTCTGTGAGCCGAGGGCTTGGGACAGGGTTTGCTGGGTGTGTTAGCTCAAAGTCTTTCCAAAGGTTTGGATCTGGGCTGAGGCTGTAATCCTCTAGGTGGGGCTGTGACATTCTGCTGCCCGTGGGCCATTAACACCCTAAAATAGCTTTGAATACGGCCACACAAAATTGTCACTTAGCGAACACTATGAAGTTTTTCGTGTACTTTTTTTAAAAAATTATTTTAAATTATGTGTATGTGTAGACGAATTGCTAAATGGTCTTATTAAATAAACTCGGAGCCAGCTATAGGCGTGAAAACCTAAGAGATCAGGGAAATAGGAAAAGCCACAAGCTAACCTCACCTCACCGACACCTCAGTCTCCAAAGTGAGCTCCTTCCTGTCTACCCACACCTATATGCCTTTCTGTTCTGTTCTCTCATTTGCTCTCTCAGCCCAGCTACATCACTTCTTCTTCCTGCATAGCTCTGTCACTTCTTGTCTGTCTGTACAGACCTCTAGACCTCCAGACCTCTATGGTTCTGAGATTAAAGGCATGTGTCACCACGCCTGGCTCTGTTTCCAGTGTGGCCTTGAACTCACAGAGATCCAGACCGATCCCTGCCTGCCAAGTGATAGGATTAAAGGTGTGTGCTACCATTGCCTGACCTCTATGTTTACTATAGTGGCTGGCTTTTTCCTCTGATCCTCAGACAAATTTTATTGGAGGACACAGTATATTGAAGGACACAATACATCACCACATGTATACGTGTGCATGTATGTTTGGGTTTGTGCGTGTATTGTGAGTGTAGTCGTCTATTAAGAGGGCATCAAATCCTCTGGAATTGGAATTACAGGTGGTTGTGGCTGCCAGGATAGGGTGCTAGGAACTGATCTTAGTTCCTCTACAGAGTGGCATGCACTCTTAACCACGGTATAACATGATTATACAGTTCTCAAACATGAACCTTGGAGGTGACAGCATCCTGTTCTAATATCAGAAGGTTGGATCTACCAAGAGCATCCTTTCTGGACAAGAGCATCCTTTCTCAAGGTGACTCACTTATGTAGCTGCAAGGCTAATGCTGGCTTTTGGTCCTTGGCAACCCTCCCTATGAGTCTCTCCCTGGACTCCTTGAGTCTTCCTAGCGCAGTAACTGGCTTGCCCCTGAGCCATGGAGTGCTGTATGCTGCTGAACCCTGAGCCAAAAATGTCTCCCCTCCCATTCAATTGTTTGCAGGTGTTTTGTCTCATTAGTGACAAAAGTAACCGACACATTCCCATTTCTCTGGCCTTTATCGGGCTCCTTTGGAGCCACATCAATATCCTGCTGATTTCTTCCATTTGATTCCTGTTCTTTAGGCTAACTGTATACATAGATTCTTTTTACTTTATGTCCCCAGAACTGCTCAAATCCTCCTTCCCATGGGTATTTTAATGTATGCAGTGGTATCTGAACAAGCCCAGCGTTGTTGGTAAAAGAAAAATTCTTTGTGTAATTATTAGAGCTGTAAAGTATCCCTCTCATCCAGTTGCGCACTGGGGAATAAGTCGATGGCTCTACTGTTGGTTCATTACCCTTCTCTGCCCACTTGCTGTTAAGGACTGTATTTGTGTTCTCAATGCTTGTGTAGTGGTTCAAATGAGAAGTGTCCCCTACAGGCTCCTGTATTTGCACACTTGGCCCCCAGTCCTATTTGGGGAGGTTATGGAAGCTTTAGGAGGTACAGACTTGTGGGAGGAAGTATGTCACTGAGGGTAAGTTTAGGGCCTCAACCCACTTCCTGCGGGCTTTTTCCACTTCCGCTGTGATCTCTCAGCTTCTCGCTCTGGCTACTTGCTACCATGCCTCCTCTTCCCTTATGGATTCTCCCTCTGGAACTGTAAGGAAAATAAACTCTTCCTTCTCTAAGTTTGGTCACAGCATTTGATCACATCAACGAAAAGTAACTGATATAGTTAACTGGCCATGGCCATGTTTATTTAGATAACCAATAAAAGCAGTGGTCCTCTTCCTTGGCTCTTCATTAGACTTGCCTGAAAGCTGTAAAAATGAATCTCCATATTTCCAGTTGTACAGCAGGTCAATGATGACAGACCTATGGGCATGGAATACAGGAACAGTGGTTGTTAAAGCTTTCTAGATTGGTTCCAGTGCACAGCAAAGTTTAAATGCAATGAGTTTTCAACCTTTTTTTTTTAAAGATTTATTTATTTATTATGTATACAGTATTCTGCCTGCATGTGTCCCTGCAGGGCAGAAGAGGGCACCAGATATCATAGCCACCATGTGGTTGCTGGGAATTGAACTCAGGACCTCTGGAAAAGCAGTCCGTGCTCTTTACCACTGTGCCATCTCTCCAGCCCGAGTTTTCAAACTTTTAAACCTTGGATCTGTTACCACTCTTAAAAATTATGGAGGGTCCAGAGTTGCAGTTTATGTAGATGATATTTAGAATTTTAAGTGTTTTAACATATGTTGGAGACAGACCCTTAGAGGATGTATAATTTTCAAATATCTCTCACTCAGTGGGTTGTCTTCCTATTTCTGGCAGTATTCTCTGAAGCACAAAAGCTTTTGTATCTATGCATGTATGTGTACATGTTCACATATGTGCTTATGTATGAGGAGGCAGTAAATTGGGATCAAGTACCTTCCTCAATTGCGGTCCACCTTATGTTTTGAGACAGAATATCTCCTTGAACCTCAAGGTCATTGATTGGGATGGACTGGCTGACCAGCAAGCCTCAGGGGTCCTCTTGTTTCTCCCCAGAGCTGGGATTACAAGCATTCAATTTTTTCTCATGGATGCTAGGAATCAAATGAATGCCCTCATGCTTGTGAAGCAAGCATTTTATTAACTAAACCATCTCCTTGACCCCAAAGTATTAATTTTGTGGAAATACAATTTTTAAAATTATTTTATCATTTTTGCTTTTGCTGTTATATTTAAGAAATTGTTTCTTTTTTCATATTATTTCTTTTTTTTGAATTTATTTTATTTTATTTTACAATATAATTCAACTTTACATATCAGCCATAGATTCCCCCGTTCTCCCTCCTCCCGCCCCGCCCCCTCCCCCCGGCCCACCCCCCATTTCCATCTCCTCCAGGGCAAAGACTCCCCCAAGGATTGAGATCAACCTGGTGGACTCAGCCCAGGCAGGTCTAGTCCCCTCCTCCCAGGCTGAGCCAAGCGTCTCTACTAAGCCCCAGGTTTCCAACAGCCAATTCATGCACTGAACACAGGACCCGGTCCAACTGCCTGGATGCCTCCCAAACAGATCAAGCCAATCAACTGTCTCACCCATTCAGAGGGCCTGATCCAGTTGGGGGCCCCTCAGCCATTGGTTCACAGTTCATGTGTTTCCATTCGTTTGGCCACTTGTCCCTGTATTCCATCCATCCCTGGTCCCAACAACTCTTGTTCACATAAACCCTCCTCCTTCTCGCCAATTGGACTCCCGGAGCTCCACCCAGGGCCTGACCGTGGATATCTGCATCTAGTTCCTTCAGTCACTGGATGTTGTTTCTTACCTAACCTAAGGTTACTAATATTTACTTCTGTGTTTCTTTTTGGAGGAAGATTCATTCTTTTAGGACTTTCATTTTAGTGTACAATCCATTTTGAGTAAATCTTTGTATAGTGTATAAGGTAGAAGTTCAATTTCATTCTTCTGCACATGTGTCTGCCGTTTGCTTAAGAGACTTTCCTTTATCTGCTGAACTGTACAGCACCCCATTAAGAATCAATTGGCTTTAAATGTCAGAGTCCATTCAATTCCATCGATCTTTCTATCTGCCTCCATGTTAGGACCACACAATCTTGATTTCTGAATTACAGTAAGTTTAGAAACCATGATGCCTGAGTTCTCTGAATTTATTCTTTTTCCAGATTGTTTGTGTATTTTTGATGCCTTGAACTTACACATAAATTTTAGGCTTTCCAAAAGTCGTGTGGAAGTGTGATGGAGATTCCATGTAGTCCACAATCAGCTAGAAATCATTGCCATTTTAACACTGTGCCTTTTGATGTATGAACATGGTATACACTTGCATTTATTTATCTCCTCTTTAACCTCTTTCAACAATTCCTGTGCTCCCTCTCCTGAATTTATTTTTGTGTATTTTATTCCACTTGGTGCTGTGATAAATAGAATGATTCTTTAAATTTCACTTTCATATTTTCCTTATTAATATATACAAATCCAACTGCCTTTTGCATATTGATTTTGTATTCTGGAACATGCTGAACTTGTTGCTTAGTTTTTAGCAGTTTGTGATGTATCTGAAGTGAGCTGTTTGAAATGGTGTGTTTCTTAGAAGTTTTACATACAAAATCATGTCATCTGTGAAGGAAGTAATTTTTCTTATACCTTTCCAATCTAGATGATTCTTTATTTCTAATTCTTGCACAACACCCTGACCAGAAAAATGTTAACGTATGAAGTTAAATGTAAGTGGTAAGTGTACGTATGATCTGAGGACAAATCATCTAGTCTTCCACCACCTAAGGATGTGTGACTTGCAAGCTGTATCAGGCCTTAAAAGGTCCTCTTTCGTTCTAGGTGGTTGAGTATTTTTATCATGAAATGGCATTGAATTTTCTTGATGCTTTTTCTTTTTCTTCTTTTTAAAACGTTTGTCGTTTTGTTTTTCTTGTTTATTTTGAGAAATGGTTTCATGTAGCTAGACTGGCCTCCAACTTACTCTGCAGTTGAGGCTGCTCTTGGACCCTTGAGCCTCTTGCCTCCACTTCCCAAGTGTTGAGATTGTAGGCGTGTGCCAACCCCCCACGCCCCAGCCGTCTTTCTGTATCTATTGAAATGATCGTGTACTTTTTCCCCCTGTTTTATCAACTTACTGTGTTACGTGATTGATTTTCAGATATTAAACCAACCAGCATATTCATGGGCAGAATCACACTTAGTCACAGTGTATAATCATTTTTATTTTTATTTTTTGTTGAGGATTTTACCTATATCATTGGTATATATTTATTGAATAAATACATACACATATAAATGAGTGAGTTTTTAGAAGCAAAGGACTATGCTTTTATGTCTACCCTGTGCAAAGCTAAAGGTTAAACTGAATGGAAACACTGATTGGAACCAAAAGACAGGGCTGAGGTTCTTACTTTTCTCTTTCCTACATGAGGGAACTTACATAGTTGTAGTATGTGGCAGGTTCTGTTTCTTCATCCATATAATAGAACCCAGCCCAGGGGCATGGCCAATGTTCTTGGAGTCACATTCCAGTCATGGTAAACTATAAGTTTCTAAAACATCACATGAAGTTCAGATTTTAAGAGAATATTTTACATGTTTCACACCTCACTTAATGTCTCTGAGATTATTTGGGGGCAAAAGATAAGTAAATTAGTTCAACACAGCATGATCACACGAAGTTTACTTTGTGAAGCACAGAAAAGTGAGCAACCCTCTTTAAGAGAGTATGCCTAAGCTTAAAGAGGGATTTGAGCTGAGTTCTGAGAGGTGAATAGGAGTTTCTCAGTTATTGATAGCAGGGTAGGGAGATAATTTGTGTATAATATATATAATATAAATATATTATATATACATATATACTATATACATATATAATGTATATATTCTTTTTATAAGCTTTTATTCAAAATTTTAAGAGGCAAACTTTTTACTTGCTTTTATAGTACCCTCACAAAATAATTTATGAGAGTGAGTATGTGACTGAGGTAACTTTAAATAGGTAATAAGACCTGTAGTTCACCGAACTGAAAGTAACAAGGTCTTGCAAGTGGGTTTCCAATGATCCTTAATTAGAACCACACAGTCCTTTTGAGTTTTTATCACCACCGTTGTCATGCTGCCACTATTCCAGCAGAGGACGCAATTTTAAATCACTGTTCTTCATAAAATCTAACATCCTCTTTCATAGATTTGAATGTTCAGTGAGTTTACCATAATATTCTTGGGGTATTTGAAATAGGAAGGGAAGAAAATAAAGTTTATCCATGAATGATAAATTATTCAAGGAACACTTCCCAACAGAGTGAGAATAGGCAGCCACAGGCAGTTAGCTGTCAGCAGCCATTGTCAGGGTTTCGTTCACCGTGAACAATACTAGGGTGAGGATGAAGCAGTGACTCAGAAAACCTAAGCCAAAAACAATCTCTTTTTTAAGTATTACACTCAACTAAAGTTGTCTTTCGTTTAATTTGAATCATTAGGGCTTTGTTGTTTGTTCTCGGTGTTGTCTTTACATTTAAAGATCGTTCAGCAGATAGGCAACAAGTAAACAATGACTTGATTATAGCTACAGACATTCATCTTGGTGGAGTTCATAGATCAGATGGGACTCAGGAGACCCACCTTTGATTTTTATCCTTCCCCGATTACTGGTTTTAATCACTCTCTTTAGCCCAGTCTTAGTGTGTCAAGCACACAATAGAATCTCTTGCCTACTTCACAGGACCCATTGTCTACCCAAAGAAGGAAATTAGCTTTTCAAAAGAATTAAGTTGGGGTTGGAAAAGTGACTCTGTAGCTGAGAGCACTTACTGTTCTTGCACAGGACCTGTGTTTGGTCCCCAATACCCACATATGGCTAATAACTGTTTGTAACTCTGGTTACAGGGGATCTGATGCCCACTTCTGACCTCCAAGGGCACCCATATACATTGTGCATAGACATACATACAGGCAAAACACTCGTGCACATAAAATAAATATAAATAAATCTTTAAGTAATAATAAAGCTGGATACATATAATTTACTTTGAAAATAAGAAACAGTTGGTCTTGCAGCTGTCCTGTCTGTCGGTAGGGGACTATGATGGCTACTTCTGATTGTCAAGCTGATTGGATAAATAAATGTCTAGGGGATTAGTGAAGCACACATCTGGGAGAGTCTAGGATGTGTTTTCAGTGACAATTCTATTATGAGGGCTCTGATCCTTGATGGAATCAGAAGATGAGGTCATTATAGGCAATGATGAAAGCTAGGAGGTGAGGCCTACTTGAAGGATGGAGCTAATTGTGGGTATGCCCTTGGGGATGATGTGTAGCCTGGACTTCTCGATTGTTCTTCCTCGGCTTGCCAGCCACCATGATATGCAATGCTCTGCTGTGTCACGTTTGTCCACCAGCTGGGATCGACGCATGAACGCAGAAACTAAAATAAGTCTTTTCTTCTTTGACTCAGATCTTGAGTCAAGAAGACACACCTTTAACGTGGGCCACGCCTTCTGCTGGACGCCTATATAAGGACATGGAAGAAAGAAGCTTTTGCTCTCTGCTTACTTGCTTTCTCCTTGATTGCAAGGCATTAGAGTCTACTTCTTTGGGAATTCCAGCATATACTGAATATCATTTGAGACATCCAGCCTTGTGGACTGACCAACTACTGATTCTCTCTCTTTTTTTTTTAATTAATTAATTTATTTAGTTTACATCCCAACCACAGTTTCCCCTCCCTCCTCTCCTTCCAGTCCCTCCCCCAACCTCTTCCCCTGCCCTGCCCCCCATCCACTCTTAAACTGTTTCTGTTCAAAAAAGGGCAGGTCTCCCATGGATATCAACAAAACATGGCATAGCAAGTTGCAATAAGACTAATCACCTCCCCATGTATCAAGGCTGGGCACGGCGACTCAGTACCAGCAGTAGGGTCCCAAAAGCCAGTAAAAGAGTCAGAGACAGCCTCTGCTGCCACTGTCAGGAGTCCCACAAGAGAACCAAGCTACACAACTGTAACATATATGCAGAGTGCTAAAGGTGATCATTGGTGGGTCTTCCAGTGAACGCAGGGAAGAAATGAGGTTGTTACAAAGAAGCTAAACCAAAGAAGAGAAAGAGCAGAAGCCGTGCGCATGCGTACATAGAGCATAGAAAGTTCCACCCTGGGTTAAGAGAACGTAACCTGAGCGTTTCTGCTTCCCTGTCCTTTCGCTTTCATTCAAATTCTCTATCTAGATCCTCTACAAACACTGATCGTTCCCAGGAAGAGAAGAGAAAAGGAATCAACACACTTTATATCGAGTAGTTATAATCCCTGAATACTTCTAAGTATTGTCTCAATATTTATAATTTGTACAACAAGCCATCTGATAAAAGCTGTACGCTGACACTCATGCTTTCCAGTCACCTAGCCTCATCTGCATGCTTGAGCTTGCCCCCCTGAACTCTGCCCACGTCACACAGCCAGATAATCTTTGGTTACCTGACGATAGAGATTTCACACCAGTGACGCCATCTTCTCCAAAGGTCAGATACGGAGACAAAGGCTGAAGAAACCCCCCAAATGACTTCAGAATGTTTGAAGATGATATGAAGATTCCTGAATTCCAGATGGGGCAGTCAAAAGGAATGCCTGTGGAATCCCAGCTCCATAGAGAGGGATGTGACTTGGGACCCAAAGCAGGAGCTTTACTGTTATTAGTCCCAAGGCAGGGATCTTCCTTCCAGCTGTGCCCTGGTCTGCACTCAATGTCCTAATCATGCAGAATACAAGGAATGTTCGTCAACGGCCTTGGAGGTAGGAGCCGATGTGCTAGGATCCAACAAGAACCGCCACAGATGTGCTATCCCATTGTTTAGGTAAACTGTTCTGAAAAAGCATTTGTTGAATGAAATCCAATTCCCAGCATGCTGTGCAGTCACCTAATAAAGCTGCTTTTTATTGTCTTAAAAAATTTGGTAGATTGTTTAAGGTCAAGAACAGTTAGTTTTGCCTTATTTTCAGCCATGATGGCTGGCTTCCCTTCCCTTGGCTTGTTTTGAAACCTTTGGACTTGCTTAGTCATTGGGTTAATGTAAAATTAATTGCAACCACGCCTTTGGTTGTTTTAGTAATATGCAGCTTGTCATTTTTAGACACTTTCAGGTTATAATTATGCAAAAACACATTGAGAAACAGTAGTGCATTTTTATTCTCCCCAGGGACTTATTCTTTAAGCTGTTTAGAACAGAATTTTGGCCTGTGTGTCAAGATTCCTGTTAGCCCTTGGGCAGCTTGATGTGGCCTGGCTGGGCCAGGGCTCCACACCATTAAAATCTTACTGTTTTCAAATGTGCCCCGAAGTTAAAGGCATTATGGAGCTTTGCAAAAGCAGTTTTGCTCTAAAGGCATCTGCCAATACGTATGTTTGGGGGTCATTTTAAATTACTAATATGAACCATTTTGTTACTCCTTCCTATTTGGTAGTTTTCTTATTCATACTAAATTTCTGACATTCCTTCAATGTATGCCTAATATTTCAACCATGAAACATTTACACATCTTCCGTGTTAGTTTCTTTTGTGTGGCTGTGACCAAATGCTTGAGAGAACACCTTAAGGGAAGAAATATTCATACTGACTCATGATTTCAAAATTTCGGTCCAAGGTCACTTGGTCTCACGTGCTCGAGTAACATCACACTGGAAAAAGGAAAAGACGAGGTAACTGCCAACTCATGGCGGACAGTGAGAGAGGAGAGGGAAACAGGAAGCAGCCAGGGACATAATCCCAAGGACCTTCCACCAGTGACCTACTTCCTTCAGCTAGACCCCACCCACAATAAAGTGTTATCTCCCCAAATGGCACCACCATCTGGGGACATCCGCTTTAACACGCAAAGCTATGGGGACATGTTCTACTCAAACCTGAAGAGCTCCTACGGCACAGGTATGCTGCCCACCTATATGAAGCCTTCCTTCATTGACGACTCTGCTCACTATGAGCTGTCCCTCTTGGTCTTTGGAATTGAAAATGCGTTTCATTCCCACTGTTTATTTGCATTTAGCGATTTGTTATTTTACTTCCTTTTTCATATATGTACATCTAATTTTCCCAACGAAGTTACAAGATCTAGATGAGTCATCCTGGCTGTTTAGGAGGCTGATGTAGGACCACTTTAGCTCAAAAGTCTGAGGCTGGCCTGAGCAGTATACTGAGACCCTAGCTCTAAAGTCTTGAAGAAAAACATCACTTCTTATACATTTTTGTTCTCACTCCGCCTACTGAAATACATTTAACATCTATATAAAATCTGCTGACTAATTGGTCGTGACTAATAAATATCATTTTCTGAGCATGGTGGTTAGGAACACAGCGTGTGGGATCAGACTGGCCATAATCTCTCTAGGGAGGCCTAATAATCGGGAGATCCTGGGGTATAAACTTGACTGTTTCTCTACCCATAACATATAGACCAGAAAGTATGTCACTTGTGGAACTATTTGAGAATGGAGAAAATACTGAAGAAAAAAAAAACTGAAACAAGTTAGAATTCAGGAGGATGTTAGGCAAAATGATAGATAAATTCTTTTATGTGTGTTATTGATTTAACTCATTCACACCTATAAGACAAAAACTATTATTTTATATATATATATATATAATATAGGTAAACTGAGACTTAAGATATTTACTTAAGGGACTGGAGACATGGCTCAGAGGTTAAGAGCACAGACTGCTCTTCCAGAGGTCCTGAGTTCAATTCCCAGCAATCACATGGTGGCTCACAACCATCTGTAATG
>CABHPH010131497.1:19314-46067 GCA_902168325.1 Peromyscus nudipes
CCAGGCTGGCCTCGAACTCACAGAGATCCGCCTGGCTCTGCCTCCCGAGTGCTGGGATTAAAGGCGTGCGCCACCAACGCCCGGCTAGTAAAATCTTAAAAAAAAAAAAAAAAAAAAAGATATTTACTTAAAGGCCATAGAAAAGGATTTACCCTCAGGTGCTGACCGTAGAATCTGGCTGCTTAACTATACAGGACATTAAGTGCTAAAGAAGGTAGTATCAGAAACTAGAGACATTGTCTCCTTCAGTTTCCCAATGAACACATCAGGAATTGTGAGGGTTTGTAAGGGAATGGATGCTCTGGGGGTGGAACTGGTATCCAGATTTGTTGGGACATGAGAATGGCCGTGGAGGGAGCATTGTCAGAAGTCAATGACATTTTCAGCTGAATGGGGAGTGGGAAAGAACAGGGTGTAAGAAACAAGGATGGTGTGAGGGTTTTTATCTCCCTTGTCAACCTGACTGGTTTAGAATCACTATGGAACCCTGCTTCTGAGTGTGTCTACAAGGGTGTTTGCAGAAAGGTTTAAAGGGGGGAGGCCTGCCCCGAAGGTGGGAGGGGCCCGAACTGAAGACAGGGGAAGATAAGTCCTTCACTCCTTAAGTTGCCTTTGGCAGGGACATCATCACATCTACAATAACAGTAAGTAATACACATGGGGGATACAGCAGACAGCTGGCTCTACACTGAATTCTGCACAAGAGGCTGCAGGCAGTTGACTAAGCAGCTGTGCTCAAGAAGGCCTCTGGGAAAGAAGCCCATACAGCCTGACTGGAGGCGAGGAACCTGCCTGACGCCATTTTGAAGGAGGGATCCATCATGCTGTATTGTTAAAAATAAGTTTCTATTTACTGTAAGAGCTGAGTTGCTCTCTGTTTCCTGGAACCTGACTTCCCCCAATCGGTGGACCTTGACTTGTTTTTGAGAATACCTTTACCCTCCCTGACCCTCCCTAACCTTTCCTGGCCCTCCCTAATCACATGGTGACCACACGATGTTTTTTGAGAATTTTTCCTACTACTAGTGATTTTACTTCTTAAAAGGGGCCCAAGACATGGATTCGGGCTGCTCTCCTGAACCCAACTTAGGGGGCAGTGGCCAGCCAGCTCTTGGGTACATTCCAATAAAAACATCAAGCTTGCTTCAAATTTGGCTCAAATTGTGGTAATGGTCTTATTCTCACCGTCGTGTTTAACAGTGGCCTGGTGACTAGATAGAATGAGCTTGACTGGGCTTCAGTCCAAGCCGCAAAGAATGCCACCCCATCTAGGTGTCCCAGATAGTTCGCATGGCATCCTGGATGCCAACCTCTGTATATTTACTAGTGGTCCAGGTGTCTGTGATACTAAGGAGGAACCCCAAAATGGCTTCTTGGCAGGGCAGGACAGAAGTGGGAAAAGTGGAAGGCCCCGAGGACTTGGAAGATGCCTTTGCACTGAGATTCAGTTCGACTTTCAGCCAATTCCATATGCATGGAAGTGGAGTCTGGTTTACTGTCTTGGATTCCTGCCTCTCTCCCCTCCCCCGGGTCATTTGTTAATGTTCCAACTCTTCGTATCTCAGGTTGGGAGATAGGGCCTTGGCAGACCTGATTAAGTTACCCTGAAGCTGTTAGGGTTGGGCCTAACCCAGTAGTGTTATTTATCTCCAAGTCTGGGTGCCTGCAGTGAGGCAATGTATGACGGCAGTGGGCTGTGGCAGAGGCTGTCATCTCATGGCAAGAGTTTGGACATGAGGTATATCCTTTAAAGTCTCTGCAGTGACCTGCTTCCCCCAACTAGGCTACAACCTCTTAAAAGTTCAAAGTCTCCTAAAAACAGCACAACCAGATGATTTCTTTAAAATGCTTTTAAATATTCTGAAATAACTGCTGGCCCTTTGGGGCCTAAGGAAACAAATAGGTCTGGGCTGCCCATCTCCTAGGTGTGTATACACGGGGTAAACAGCAAAGGTTTGAGACAGCAAGAGGGTTCTCTGCCCCTGTCAGCTCAAAGACCTGCTCCTTACCATTGTGTGCCCCAGGGTCTTCTCAAGTTGGTATAGATGTTCTTTCAAGTTATATTTTTTTGTATCCAGTGAACAAATGAACATGCAAAGGACTTCAATCCTGTAATGAAAATAAAAATACTCTTTGCCTTTCAAATCCTAGACTCATCAACGTATTTCAAAGATTTCTTTGTTTACTTCATATTTCAACTAACCAAGTGGGACAGAAATTCAGGGAAAGTAAAGACTAGATGTAAGAAGCTGTAGACCCAAGCAGCATCAGAATAATGAAGTGACTGGTAAGGTTATAAACAATGTAAAACCGCGTGAGACGTCCTTAAACTTCTCAGATCTGCTTCTGAAAGCAAGACTTCACTACCCTTTACTATAACACATTAAAAAAAAATTCCTGAGTGATTTAGATTTTGGTAAGTATTGCAGGATAAAGGGATGCGTTCTTCCACTCTTCTGTGGCTTAGCATAATTACAAGTGTTATGTAATTTGGGGACAGGAGAGATGGCTCAGTGGTTAAGAGCACTGGCTGCTCTTCCAGAGGACCTGAGTTCTATTCCCAGCACCCATATGTTAGCTCACAGCCATCTGTAACTTCAGTTTCAGGGAATCTGACACCCTTTTTGGGCTTCCACAGACACTGCATGTAAGTGGTACACAGACATGCATGCAAGCAAATCACATAAAATAGCTTTTAAAAATTAGAACTTAAAATTATACAATTTTATAATGTAATATATAATTATGTTATTACATAATATACAATATTGTAATATAATTAATATGATAGCTAAAATCATTTTTATTAGATATGATTAATTAGTTTGAAGAATGCAAGTTGTTCAGAGTTACTTTGTGTTGATATCTCCCCTCATGGTTCTTTGGGGTCAGAAAGGTTTCTAGTAACTGAATAATTTTCTTCTATTATTTTACAACTATATTATTTCATTTTTATTTATATAAAATTTCTGAGATTATAATATAATTACATTATTTCCTCCTTCCTCCTACTCCTTCCAGCTGCCCCCCCAACACTGCTCCCCCACTGTCACTCAAATTCATGACCTCTTTTTCTTTAATATGTGTGTTATATGTATATGTTCTTTAATATATATGTATGTAAAAATGTATATATATTCTTAAATATATAAATACAACCTGCTCAGTTGGCATAATGTAATTTGCATGTCTATGATTTCAAGGATGACCGTTTGGTATTGGATAACCAATTGGTCTTCCCTGGAGAAGACTGTTTCTCCCACTCTTAACATTTCTTAGTTGTCTGTATCTCTTTGTCTAGGCAGCTCTAGACAAACCCAGTGTTGGTTAAATGGCGCTGCTCATGGCTGGCCGCCACTGCAGCGGCCATGCCAACAGAGGAAAGAGTGCTGGAGGAGAGTCACGAGCCATAGTTACCTTTTTAGAGCTTTATTGGGAGAGAGGGGGGAGAGAGAGAGAAAGGGAGAGAGAGGGAGAGAAAGAAAGAGGGAGAGAAGACGGAAGGAAGGAGCAGAAAGGAAAGAGAGAGACGCACAGAGGGCTTTTTAGACTGGGACGCCGTTGCAGGCTGATGACGCAATTAAGGACCGAATCCTTACATCTAGTCCTCATGAGCTTTCCTTCTTCTTCACAGCATGTCTATTGGTGTGATCCTTGTTCAGGTCATGTTTAGGCAGCCATTTTGGTGGGACTTCATGAGTATAGCTTCTCTGACATTTCTAGGAGAGGCTCCCTGATTCTCTGGCTCTCATAACCTTTCTGCACTCTTTTTTGCAACATTCCCTGAGTCTTAGTTGCAGGAGTGTTGTGTTGTAAATGTATCAGTTGGTCTCTACACCACACGTGCATTGGTTAATTTCCTGGAAGGTCTCTGTTGCTAAGAGAAGTTTCCTTGATGAGAAGTGAGGACTACATTTATCTGTGGGTACAAGGATAAATATTTAGAGTGTAGTTAGGGATTGTGCTGGCTTAGTAAAGTAGCAGTTGTCAGTTCTCCTCCACGAGTCATCATTTCACTGGCCCTGTAGTCGGTTTCCAGTATCATGCATGGTTTGCCTTTTGTCGAGTGGGCCTTAAGTCAATTCAGAGCTGCTGGTTACCACCAATGAATATGTACCACTGTTGCACCCTGACAGTAATTGTAACATGCTGGCCATTATTGTGGTTCATAGGCACCCTTGCTGGGTGGAACTATTGGTTACTTCCCTCCTTTCAAAGATGGCATGGCACCTTCTGGTACCATGAAAGGTAGTACTTTAGCAGGAGACTTTCAGGTCAGATCCTGGGTCCCATGTCTGAAGTGCATGGTATCTTTAGCAACAGGGACTTACCTTCCAAGACAATCAAGAGCAATATCAATAACCTTTAATGGTTTTGGAGTCTCTTGGACAGCCCTGACCAACAACTCAGAAGAGGGCTTCTCATATCTGGTGCTGAAATGTTTGTAGATAGTCTGTGGCTCTTTTGTGGAGCATTGGCAGCCTATATGGGAAATATTTGTTTATATTATTTTATTTTTTAAAGATTTGTCTTTGTTTTTAATGATATGTATATGGGGGGGGCGCGGGGGTGTGTGCACATGAGTGCAGTGTTCACGGAGGCCAGAAGAGAATGTGGGATCTCACTGGAGCTGGAGCTACAAGCACTTGTGAGCCACTTGACATGGGTGCTGGGAACTGAACTCAGGTCCTCTGCAAGAACAGTATGTACTCTTAACCACTGACTCATCTCTCCAGACCCTATTTTTTTTATTATATTTCATTAATTTATTTAGCCATGACAGAGATTGAATCCAGTGCTTTGTTCATGTTAAGCAAATGCTCTACTACTGAATTCTTTCCTCTGCCTGGTTGGTTTTCTTCAGTGCTGGGACTGAGTCCATTTCAAAGACACCTTTTCATTTTCCTTACAACAAACTTGAGTCCTTCATCTGACAACATCTAAGAGGGCTTTCAATTACAATGTGTGTTTCTATTCAATTTGCAGATAGAAGGTGCCTGTACCCTACTCTCTGCTATTATAAACACAGCTTTGAATATGAACAATCTCATGCTGATTAGAGGTTTTCAGCATTAAGCATGAGCCTCAGCTGTAAACTTTCGAAAATAACAGAATACATAATTCTCTGGCACGTCCAGGCCTTTCCTGTCACAAAGTTGAAGTTCCTTCTCCTCACGTGACAAACAAGCCACATGCATGCTATAATCAAAGGAGCAGGCTATGATTAAATTTGCATAGAGCTGCCTTCAAACTCCCTACAAACTCCATAGAGGTAATGAGACAGGAATATGGCAAAGCATCTTTTTCTAAAGAAGAGAAATTTTCTAATTGAGAGACTTTGATGTTCCTAATTTTAAGGTGGTTAAGAGTCAGCTTGCCGGGTGTGCCCACACTGTCTTTCCTGAATTATTGTCACTTGCTTTTGCAACACAGATCACATTTCTGAGAATCTGGTCTTTATAATGTGATGGGGGCCATTCTGTTCATTGGTCCATTCAGCAATAATACACAGAGGCCCTTGCTGTCAATCTGACCAGCAACATGTTCTAGCCACGCTTGCAAAATCTATAGATTCTACAGTCATTTCAGAGAGAAACTGAAAAAAATTCTACCAAACGAATGAAAGGAAAATCTTGTTTTTGTTTTTCTTCCCATAGTAGGGAAGAAAAGAAAAAAAAAATCAGCACAACTGAAATCTACCTTTGGAATTCTGAGGCTCTTCACAGACCATGTTACTATTTCTTTTGCATGACTCCACAAGCTTGATGACATTATTCTTTTCATTTACAGGGGTTCTAATGGCAAATGGCTGGGGTCAGCAGCCTTCACAAGCCATGGCATGCACCATTATATCAGTGAGTTAGAAACACACAAAGAACTAGGGCCATTCTGGTGAAATTTGACTGTTCTGTGTGACTACAAATCCAAAGAACCATCTTTAGTGTTTTCATTATTAGTCCTAGCAAGGTAATAGTAATTACTGTCTGGCTGTAATGTTGCCCCCATTGTGGCAACTTTTACAGATGAATTAATAAGTGGACAGCATCCAGAGAGGACTCTTGCTCAAAGAAGACTCACTTCAACCTTGTTCTACCCACCCCCACCAAAGAAAAATGGGAAATTAACTGACTGCAAAACCTGAAATAGTATCAGGTGCTGTGGGTGAGGTTCACTGTACCACTCAGAGCCTGCCTGAGGTTTATTACTCCATTTCTTTCTGAGAAGGGTGTTAACTGAGAGTCCTCGGAGCTGGTCTCATCAAATTCACACTACTGCCCAGGCAGTCAGCATCCAGTGATTGGTCCACAAGCCCACATCTCTTCCTTGCTTCCTGTGGAACCCTGCCATGCCTGGTTTTCACATGGCTGTTCTGGTCGGTTTACTTTCTTTCCTCTGCTCACACATGTTCTCCTCCTGAGAACACTCTCCAATGCATGATTTGAATGCTGATTTCCATCTCAGAGTCTATTTCCCAGTAAACCCAAACTGTGATATCTGACTTCTCCTTTTCTGTAGGTCCTACATACTGTTGCTTTCCTGCCATTGGAATTAGCCAGAGCTGCTGTGCATGCGTGTGTGTGTGCGTGTGTGTGTGTGTGTGTGTGTGTGTGTGTGTGTGTGTGTGTGCCTCATGAAATTTCTGAAGGCCTAGACACTACCTATGTAATAGTCCATGTCTCACAGACAGACAAATGCAGAAGGACAAATAGTAACCGAATGTGGAAATTTCCACGTTGGGGTGGAACAATCGTGTGTATAGAATGCACACATTTTTCACATTTGGTGGTCAGTGTCTTATTTGGGGCTGATGGGCAGCCTCGAAGAATGGCTACTAATTTAAGGTACCAGAGGCCTAGCATTATCCACAGGCGCTGCGGTCAACACTGTCAGGTGCGCGCATCTGCCTTTCCTTCAGGTGAAGCTGGAAGCCAGCTTCACACAGCAGTAAAGCAGAAGTTTTTGTTGATTTTAAAATCCTTATTTCAAGACATTTTTGAAAACACTGCCTTGTCATTATGTTTCTTCATTTTTCTTTATATAGATACTTACGTATTTTGCTCTTTTAAGGAAGGGACTTACTAGGTCTGGATTTATGCAGCCTAGGCTGGCCTTGAGGACAGAATCCTTCTGTCTTAGCCTCCCTTTTTATTGGGGTTTATAGTATGCATATCCACCATGCACCATACCTTGCAGGATGATTTGGGGCTTTGGGTGTTACCATTTTTTTGTTTGTACTGAGAATTGAACACAGGGCCTTACATAAGCTACACAAATGCTTTATGCTGCTAGGCTGCCCCCTTTTAAATGTTTATATTTTAAAATGCAATATCTTTTATCTATTCTTGGACAATTTAATATATGTAAACAATATATCTTGATCACATGCACCCTTATCAACCCCCAAAATTGTGTCATCAGACAGAGTCCCTTTACATTACCTAAGCTGGCTTTGAACTCACAATGTAACCCAGGCAGACCACGGACTAGCCATTTTCCTGCCTCAGCTTCCTAAGTAACTGGGATTCCAGGCATGTATCATCATACCTGATTTCTTTTGGTTCTTATTATGATTGGCTGGGAAAGTCTGTACCAGAGAATAATGTTATTGTCAAATAGGCTGAGGAACAGTGCAAGCCGTGCTGCCCCCGTAGTTCTGAAGGAGATGCTCAAATCCCCACCTCACTGTTGTAGAGTCTCTGGCATCGCTCAACAGTCTTTGTGTTCCCAGAGGCCTTGCATTGCCAAGGCTAACTCTGGGCCCAATCTCGTGAAACAATTAAGTCTTTAAATTTCCCCCAGGCATCCCAGGCCCATGTAATTATGAATGCATATTTCACTATTAATATGCATGTTTCTGGACTTTAGTTTCATCTTTTCTATAAAACTGTAACAGTGAGACAGGAAAAAGGGAAACTGGGAGTTTGACCAAACTGTAAATAAATCGATTTTGCTCTGCCAATGTATTTCCTTATGTCTTTATGGGGAAACTGAGGTGAGTTGTGGAACTAAGTACCTGGTGGCACTCCTCTTGCTAAATGCGTTGAATCTGGGGGTGGTCACGGTCACCTCCTCCTATTCTGTTTATTCTGTGCCTTGTCAGTGCTCTCTAGAACTTGGTACTCCTTCCTCCCTCCTCCCCCACCCATCTCTCTTCCTCCCTCCCCCTCACTCTCTCTCAGCATTCTCACACATAGCTGCAGAGTTGACTACAGAGTTTTGTGGAGGTGAAAGATTTTTATGTTCAAAGCAAAACACACGAATACAGTATTTTTCACTCTTGTCTTTGAAGAGCAAAACTTTCAAACCCTTTCTTCAACAATTCAATCTCAGCTCTTGTTGCTGCGCCATCCTCCTCCTTCCCCTCCTCCTCCCTTTTCTCCTCCTCTTTCTGTTCTCCTCCTCCCCACCTCTCTCTTTTGAGACAAGGTCTTACTGTGCAGCTCCTGCTGGCCTGGTGTGGGGGGGGGGCGCCCCTACCTTTTACAGGCTTCTTATGAGGAGGAGAGAGGCATAAGGAATTAGTAGATAGAAAGATAGCGGAAATGAGACAGAAACACAGGATAGCTTCGGGAGGACCTGATCAAAATCCACTGGCCCCTTCTGTCTCTTCTAAAGGAATAAAGGGATGCCAAGGGGCGGGGCAAAAGACCTCCTCCTTGCTAGATCAAAGCACATTGCACATCCAAGTGCAGACCTTTCCAAACACCTGGTAACCATACATGTGGTCAGCCCATCCCCTTATGCAGCCCTGCTGAGTAAAGCAAGCTCAGATCTCACTAGGAAACTTCTGTGGGCTCCCACAGCCTGGAACTGACCAGGCTGGCCTAGAACTCACTGAGATCCACCTGCCTCTCCAGTACTGGGATTAAAAGTGTCTGCCATCACACTCAACTTGCCTACTGTCTTTTAAGAGGAGAAAAGAAGCAGGAGAAGGAGGAGAACAAGAAAAGGAAGAAGAGGAAGAAAAGAGAGGCAGAGGAGAAGGAGGGAGAAGAAGAAGAAGAAGAAGAAGAAGAAGAAGAAGAAGAAGAAGAAGAAGAAGCAGCTTTATTTTGTCATAGGGAATGAGTTTGCTCTTTCAGTCAGGTCATCTGGACTGCTAGTGACAGAAACCCCATTCAAACCAGTTTGCTTAAGAGACTCTATTGAGCAGGGCAAAGTAAGCTCTGAGAGGAGGGATCCTGTTTCGGGTGTGGGTGGACATGGGAGCTTAGTGCCAGATCAGCTTTCCTCCTCCAGGTCTGTTGGCTCCCTTCTCCCTGATCCTGGCTCCCTCTCAGGTGACTGTTGCTCACTGTAGCAAGATGTTTTTGCTAAGTCTCCTGTCTTCCAGCATTCAACACCCATCACCAATCCAAAGGGTGGGCCTAGTTCTGTCTTGAGTTTCAGCCCAAGTCTGCTTAAGGCAATGCATTGAAGCCTGTCTCTCAGCCTGTCATTGTGACAGAGGAGGGCAGTCCTGAAGTTGAGAGGTGGGGACAGTCTGACTCAAAACACTGGGACCAGAGCAGCTCCTTGGAGAGACAGCAGCGACAGGGGCCTCAGAAAAGAGCTGTGGCGGAACAGTGGGAAAAGTGACATTCAGTGTGTGTTTGACCTGCCCCTCAGATGTCTCCCCTTCTGGACCCCCTGAAATTGAAAAAACATTGCACACAGTAATTGCCCGAGTAAATCCCCAAACAAAAGCCATCCTCTTACTAGTTTAGAATGGAAAAATTCCCTGCACTTGCCAGAAATGTTCTGCATCTTGATGGTAATTACACTTGGGTACATGTAAAAAACGCATTAAGCTTACTGAAAACTTGTGTAGTTCACCATGTGAATAGTTTTGTGTGTATAGACTTGTTGTTAATTTTTTTACTTCCAGCAAGGTTATTAAATGTTTGTGTGATTTTTGAACATAGTAATCAAACCTATTATCTTTCGTTTGCTTTGTACTAAACCTTATTTAGTCAGAAGTGAAGAAGGGACGGTCGAGTCACCAGGGAAGGAAACCCGATAGGGTTTGGGGCTCGAGTCCTACTTGATCTTTCTCTGGATGTACTTGCCTAAGGTCTCTTCTGAATCTATGCAGTCATGTACTACATAACAATATTTCTGCCGAGGATGGACCACACATATTGAGGGACCAATAAGACTAATAATTAACCACCTTAGTGGTTAATCATAGTCACCTAGTGGTATCGTAGCCATCTTTGTATAACAAAGTAATTGAATGACGACATGTGTCTTAGACTGTACCCCCATGGTTAATCCATTTCTATGGCTATATTTTGCTCAGAAACCAAATCTGTTGATATGAGACACATTTAGAGACTGAAAGAACTTGAAAGATCATGTCTGGTGCGAAAGCTTCTAAGCATTTCCCTAATTAAGTAGGTGAGACTACTCAGACATAAATAAATAAACAAACAATAAAACTGTCTTCTATTATTTATAAAATGGCATAATATGATGCATTTATCTAATTATTCTTTATTAATAAAAAATCGGGAGTCAGATATGGGGTAAGAACCCGAACGATCAGAGAAGCGGTGGAGAAGTCACCACTGACCTCCTATCTCTTCCACTCCACTATCCAAAAGGGCCAAGATCCTCTCTCAGCCTCGCCTTGCTACTTCCTGTCTCCTATCTGTCTTCAGTCCTCCAAAACCTCCATGGTTAATTTTGGTCAACTAGTGGCTAGCTCCACCCTCTGACTCAAAACAAGCCTCATTGTCAGAATGTCATCAAAACATCCCACACCAATAATCAAAGCTGTTTTCAACAAAGCAACCACAATGGACACCCCTTAACAGCTTATTGGGGTGGACTTAGAACTGAAAGGTCTACGTTCACATCCTGTCCACTGTCCTCACAAGCTGTGTGACTTGAGTAAGTCATCTGACTGTGCCTGAGCCTCGGTGCCACAAAGGTAAATAAGGACGGTGTGCCTGACTTTCAGGGCACCCCTGAGAAACCTGAACCACCCCCCAGGAAAGGTGTGTGGGTAGTCAGCGTCGCTCCTGCTCTGGTCTCCCACCCATGCCTTTGACCACAGTAATCGCCTCTTTTGAACATTCTTAAGCAGTGTCCCGGATGGGGCTTTTGTACTGTCATTTCGTCTCAGTTAAGCTATTGCTGAGAATTAGTCCTGTAACACCTTCCAATTGGCTAGTGCGTCAGAACACCTTGCCTGAGCCGCGTGTTCCGTCTTTAAGCTGCTACCTTCACGCGCTTCACTCAACTTCTTGTTTTTCTGGATCATTTGTTAGTTTGATCTTCTAATTTACTCTACTCAACAACATTATTCATATTTGAAATCTCATTATCAACTGTTGCCAAGTAAAGGCAACATCCTGATTTCTCTTCATTGGTTTTCATTACCACGTCCTTCTTTGGCTACACAAAGAGAGATGAATAGGGAATAATTGTAATGGTACAGAGAAGGAGGCAATTTTCTCCTTGAAAGTGAGATTGTTGTTAAGTAAAGAAAAGCCTGTTGTTTTTTGTTAGTTACTAGAGGAGGGTGGGAGGTGATTTAATAAGAACTGTTGAAGCATTTGAGAGGTTAGCTAATAACTTTCTGTCCACACACAGAGCGTCTTCCAGATGAAAGGCGCATTACTCAAACTCCTTATCTGATTTAATCTCACTGAAATTCCATTAATTAACATCAGATAACTATTGTTTTCTCCCTTTTATGCATGTTGAAATGCAGGTGAGTGTGTACAGATACCATGAATAAAGATAAAGGCATCTACATCTAACGCCTTTCCCCTCATCTTGTAGAGGCTGGATGGGTCTCTAAGCAGATAAAGATAAAAGCCATAAAGATGCTAATAAAAAAAACTGACTTGCCAGCCCCAGAGCTTGTGGTCATGATTCCTGTATGCTCCTTAGCTAGTGTGGACTAGGAAGAAAGAAACAAAGGAACTGCAGAAGGAAAATGGCCACATTCCTGTTTCCACCGAGGGCTCCTCAAGATTAATGTGAGATTTTAAAATACCAGTCTAACGTTGCTTCCGGAGGAAGTTCCATTAGCTTCTAAGAAGATATGCCAGAAAAATGGGATGAGCCAACAAACAATTAATATAATTAATTCTAGTGAAAATTGCACAACCTAAGGTCTACCTAAGATGAATAATTGCCACCTGGACTCAAAGGCCTTTGGGGAATTGCAATTTTATAATGTAATTACTTCTTATAATAGTATGTTAAATTAGAAGCATTCAGAAAACCATCTAAGTGTGTCCTTTTGGGAGCGCATCTGTTGTATAGTGATAACTGGAATAACATAGTTATCAACTGGCATCTGTTGTATAGTGATGACTGGAATAACGTAGTTATCAATTTTTGAATGGTAAATGACTAATGATTGGCGTGTGATATGTATAGGTACTGATTTATTAAAATGACACACTACTAGGAAAAATTCAAAGCTCAGAGGAGCAAGGGAAGACCTTTTGCCTCTCTTTATTCTTTTGGAAAGGTGGACCGTCTTCTTCACTGCAGAGTGCTGGGGACCCTTTTGTGGTCTTAGAGACACTAGAGTGTTAATGGGCCTGACAGGGAGTCAGACTGACAGTCCAATCCAGTTCCTATTCTGAGGGTTGTTCTGCAGTGGCATTTACACCCTGGCTGCTGCATGTAGCAGCCACCACTGCATTTCTGGACCCCTTTTCAGATCCTTTTCCCTGTAGCCCTGCAGATCTATCTCTCAAGACTAACAAAATATGATACACACAACATCAAAAGGGAGCTTTGGGACTTAAAAGCCTTGCATTCAAATGTTAAAAATAACATTGACCATAAACCATGTTGAAAAAAAAGTAGAATGTCATAAACGCATGACCAGAGATTATAATCACAAGCCACAATATGGTATTGCCCCACTCTGTGAAAACGCTGGTCAAGATGTGACATGGAATAACACAGGCAAGAGATAAGAAGGTTAGAAGGGAAAATTCTGCAGTATACAGAGAGCTCAGTGGAAAGGGCAATGGGCAGTGTCTAAACATGCTAACCAGACGGAAAAATTTTTATCTGTTTTATTAAATCACTATGTTCATAATTAATGGACATTAGCTCATTTGTTGGCCTGATAAATTGGTTCCTGAAGGTCACTCTAGGAGGTGAGACACAGGTTATTTAGAGCCAAGTCTCTCAAAGGATGTGTTATGACCCGACATAGGGTCCCATCACTGAAGGTGGAGGTCATGAAAAAGTTTGGCAACAGGAAAAGGTTTCTGAATATCAAACCAAAAATTGATTCAAAAGCCATGAGGCAGAGGCAGTGCTTGCCCACCCTGGACTGTGTGGCTTTACCTCAGCCATGGGTCTGAACACACAGCTCGTGCACTTTGCACCGTGCGTCCATCACCCTGTGCGTGCCAGCAATGCCGCTAGAAACAGCGGCTTACAAGGGCGGCTGTTGTAGACTATGAATTGCAGCACCTTTCCTGCACACACACACAGTTCTGTCCCATGGAAGCACGGTGGCTCAGTTACAGAAAGTACAACTTCTCATAGTTTCCTGTCATCATTCCTCAACAGGTAAGCATCGAATGCCTAGAACTTCGGGTTGTATTGTGTTAGAATGGCTGGTTTTAAATTTATTTTTTTTTGAGTAGCTTACATGAGTTTCACACACATAAAAAAATATATTAAATAAATTTAGATGGGTTTAATACAGAATTTCCAATAATTTCTGAATTGGTCCTAAACACACTTCTGCCATTTCCCCTCATTTGTAAAGTGGAGTTCTCAGCATTCACGATTATAAAATCAAAATGACCATGACTGTAAAAAAAAAAAAAAAAAAAAAAAAAGCGCGAAAATGCTCTACATCCTGCAGAATCAAATATTCAGTTGGGATTTAATTCTCTGTGTAAAAATAAGTAAGTACAACCATCCTGTCAGTGTAAAATTTTGATTTTTTTATCTTTAATAAGTACTGAAGATACATGTATACCAAAGAACTGTTTTAAAATAAAAGTCTTTATGATTTATTGTCAGTAAATCTTTGATTTGTATTCCTATCACAGAACACTATGTATCAGGGTAGCATAAAAATTTCTTAGCTAAAAATAGTCTCAAATGGAAGGAGTTCAAGGATCCATGACCTAGAGGACCTCAAGAATGTGTGTTTTATTCAAGGTGTCTCTAATATCTACTACAGAGACACACACCTGTAATTCCAGCACTAGGGAAACTGAGACAGAAGATCACAAGCTCCAGTCCAGCCTGGCTATCCACTCCCCAAGACCCTGTGTCAAAACAAAAACAAAGAGAAAGAATATTTCTAATATCTTCAAGAAAAAATATTGGAAGTGTTTAAGAAGATGAGAATGAACTTGTATTGGGTCTTGTGTGTATCATCTGGCAATGCTGAAATGTCATCCAGAAATCTCTCAATCTATAAGGGTATATCAACAGCACCAAACAACTATGGCTTCACTACAAAAACCTAGATGAGCCACTGCCTCGAATCAACTACCGAGACAATAGTGATTTGAAATGACTGATAACTGTATCATATGCTTTTCTTGCAATGAAACATAATTACAATAAGTTAATATTTATGAATCTCATTGAGGCTCTCAGATGAAGTGGAGTGATAAGCAACTAAATAAATATTGCATAAATAAGTAATTACCCAAGCAATTAAGACCTCTCAGATTGTGGATTGTAAATTTGAAATCACTAATTGCTTCATAGGATTTAGGGCCCCAGATGACACAGGATGGGATGGTGTTTAAAATGAAATCTACTCCCCTCTGATCTGACTTTGAAAACAAATGGAGAGGGAGGAGTAGGTGGAAATATGATGAAAATACAATTTTATGTGTGTATGACATTTTCAAAGAATTTAAATATATATATGTTACAAAAAATAGAATAGAAAGAAGAAAATAAAGCCCAATTTACCCAATTATTCCTTTTTATTTTTTTACATACCACTGGACATATTTTCAAATGGTATCAATTCAATGTAGTTGATATAAGAATGTGAGGAACTAAATACAATTCTTCTATTATGTATTCATAGGCAGCAAGTATAATAAAAAGGCTCTAAAACAGGTTTAAAATACTTGATGGTCACTTTAGGTAGAAAGAAACCCACACTGGATTCCTTGGACCACAATTGCCTAGGATACAAGTGTTCTATACTGCAGATATACAAATGTAGTCATAAAATCTTGATTTTTAAAGTAATTTTCTTAGTTATAGTATCTTAATTTTATATAAATAGAGGGAAAACAGAGAGAAAAGAAAACAGAGAGAAATGGTGAATGAGCAATTCCATTGCCAGTGAAGTCTTTTTTTTTCATAATTATAAAAGTTCACAGCTCCAGAACCACTGGGTACAGTGGCATACATCTATCATCTCAGCACTTGGAAAGCAGAGGCAGGGAGATGGTCATATGTTTGAGGACACCTGGTCCATGTAGTGAGATCCCATTTTAACACACACACACACACACACACACACACACACACACACACCCCTTTTCTGTGGCTATGATAAAACACTCTGACCAAGAGTAACTTAAAAGAAAAAAACAGTTGACTTTGGTTTATGGTTCCGGAGGGATAAAGTCTGTCATGCCAAGGAGAGGATGGCACCGTGGCAGGAGCAGGAAGACAGCTGGTCGCTTTTTATCATCCAAAGAAGGAGGAGAGCAAACCAGAACTGAGGCAAGGCTATGAACCTTCAAAGCCTACCCCAGTAACATACTTCCTTCAGCAAGGTTGTACCCGCTAAAGTCTCCATAACCTCTCCCGGCAGCCCCACCAACTGGGACCAAGCGTTCAATATGTGAGACTACAGGGGACATTTTTCACCGAAACCACCCCAGCAGGAGTCCTGCTAGCCATGCAATATAGAGTATTTATGAACGCCACAGGCTTAGCTGGTCAATGAGTTCCCTGGAGACTCTCCCATAATCATAACACATAGAAAACACTTTATGTTTCCCTACCTCAACTTCATTAGAATGACTTATGGTAAAATATCTTTAAACTGTTCCAGAATCAGAAGATTTTTCTTTCTAATTCTTCACAAAGTAACCGTACCAGAGTTACTCCAACACAAATGAGTTTTGAATCTGAGCTCAGGTCAATCACTAAGAAATGCGGCTATATCATCTCTATTGGCTTCTTATACTCTTTTACACTTTCTAAACTACCACTTTCAGAAGCAGAGAAAAATATAAACATTAGACAAGGAAATTTAGTTCAGATCCCAAGCTGCCCAGGGCCAACAGAGATGAAGTATTTACTATAGAGACCACCACATATGGGCTTATAAAAAGCTTTACTCCAAGTCCTTTTTTTTGTTGTTGTTGTTGTTTTTGTTTTTGTTTTTTGTTTTTCGAGACAGGGTTTCTCTGTGTAGTTTTGTGCCTTTCCTGGAGCTCACTTGGTAGCCCAGGCTGGCCTCGAACTCACAGAGATCTGCCTTGCTCTGCCTTCCGAGTGCTGGGATTAAAGGCGTGTGCCACCAACGCCCGGCCCTACTCCGAGTCTTTACGTGGTTTGAAGGACTCCTTCATGTGTGGTGACAACTCTTGTTACCTCTTCCTCTTCACTGAGGAGCACTGAAGGATGGGTGCACCTGCATGGTTGGCTTCCGCATGGGTGTTTAAAGTATAAATTATCCAACAGTTTAAGAAACAACGTGAAGCCAGCCTTAAATAAACCCAAGTTGGCTCTGGACAATGTTAAGCCATCTGAGACTTGTGCTCAGGGTGGGATGGCTGTCAGGCCTGTCAAAGCAAGCAAAGATGGACTCTCTGCTGAAACGCATCATTTTAGGGAGTGGAAAAAGGAACAGCACTCCCATAAGAACTTGAAGAGATGACAGCAGCATAAAGCAAGAGGCCCTAGATTTATGATTAGCTTTTATACTTAGGAGCCCTGTGGACCTGGGCCATTTACTTAACGACTCTGAGCCCATGTTAACATTTGAAGTGCAGTAATGACAGTCATGGTACCCATTGGGAAGGTTGTTGAAAAGATGGAAAAATGGCATAGGAGTTTTTGTACCTGTAATAAATCTTTACAGAAACCCTTATTATCTTTTCCATGGGTATGGCAGTGATAGTAAAAGGAAGAGAGGAGATTAAATATTTGTAAATATGTTTTTGCTCTGTACTAGACTATGTAAATACATCCCATGTTCCCTGACCTCCCTGCTAAGAATAACACTAAGAATTAGAACTTTCCAGATGCTTACATGATGCTGAATATTTATATATTTATATATTGTTCATCCTCTGTGCAACAAGTGAAATGTCCTTGTGCAAATGGTAGTGAGCCTGTTTTTGTGTTTCAGGCACTTGTCTTAGGTCATTTGGGCTGCTCGAACAACAGTCTTATAAATCAGGTATTTATTTCAAAAGACTCTGGGAGCTGGAAAGTCCAGGATCAAGTGGCCAGACGATTCTGTGTTTGGTGAGGACTTGTTTTTGGATTCACAGATGAAGCCTCTTGCTATGATGTAACATGATGGATATGGACAAGGCAACTCTTTGAGGATTTCTGAGGGCTTTTCTTAAAATTTCATTTATTTTAAAGATTATTTATCTGTTGTACACACACACACACACACACACACACACACACACACACACGCACACGCACACACACACACACACACATCATGGGTGCGTGGGTGGGTGGTGGTGGCCAAAGAGACCAGGAAAAAATGTTAGATCTCCTGCAACTGGAGTTACAGGTGGCTGTGAGGGGCTTGACATGGGTGCTGTGAACTGAGTCCGGGTCCTTTGAAAGAGGGGCAATCCCTCTTAACTGCTGAGCCATCTCTCCAGCCCCTTCTTATAGGACTCTTCTGTAAGGGCCCTGGTCCCATTCATGAAGGCTCCACTATCATGTCTCCATCACCTCCCAAAGGCCCAGCTCTAACAGAGTAACACAGGTGATTAAGTTTCAATATATGTGTTCTGGGGAGACACTGATATTCAGACTGTAACAGCACAGGGTGGTGTCCGGAGGGACAAGGAATTGCTTATAATATTAGCAGTCAACAGTTATTGAAAGTTCACTTGGAGTTAGAAATCTGATACAACTTCGCCCATATTCTCAGTACTGGTACCATTTTTAACACGAGGAAAAACTAGAATTCGGTGGGGTCACAAAAAATGAATGGCAGACGGCTCATCAGGGTCCAACAGTCTACTTGCAAGGGTTCTCAGTCAGGATTTTGTGTGATAAAGAGAAGAGGCAGACGGGTGCTATGAAGGTGGAAATATTTCTCCTAGCCTTTCCTATACCACCACCTCCCCCACGCTGTTTATATAGACACTGTAGGTTTATCCCGCCTCGCCAATAAGACCCTCAGGATGAGACTAGCAAGAGAAATATAGCAAGAGAAAGCCCCACTGAGAGAGAGAGAATCAGGGGGTGGGGGTGGGGAGGGCATCTCATACAACTTTCACTGGGCAAACAAGCAGTTACTCCAGAAGCAGCCAGAGCAGGGCACTCTGGGATAAAAAGACAGTTTTCCAGGGAACCTAGAAAGTGGTGCTTTTTCAAAGCTGTCTGTCTTGTTTTGTTTTGTTCTCTCTCTCTCTCTCTCTCTCTCTCTCTCTCTCTCTCTCTCTCTCTCTCTCTCTCTCTCTCTCTCTCTCTCTCTCTCTCACCTGTTTGTCCTGGGAGATGAAATAGTTTTGGTTTGCAAGCTGTCACCAGGGAATGGAGCAAGACTTTGTGTAATAAACAAGAACACCTGCCAGAGCCCAGCGACTAGCCAGACTGCCAAGGAAACCTGGCCCAGTGACAAGGTCCATTCAGCATGACAGGGGTCACTGAAGAGTCTGGCTACTTGCTGGGGCCTCTGGCAGGGCACCATCCTGCCTCCATGAGGGACAAATGTGGCCTCCCTGTCCTGAGCCCGGCAGATCCTCTGAAGAGCCTCGGCCAGAGTGGTTCAGAACCTGCAAGTGTAAGAAAGGTGTGTGTGTGTGTATGTGTGTGTGTGTGTGTGTATGTATGTGCATGCATATGCATGCATGCATGCCCGAGCGTGCATGCATGTATGCATGTGTTTTCATGTGTGCCAAGCACTTGTGGCAACTCTCTAGAAAAAAAGATCTAGAGCCTTCCTCAAATTGCCAAGGACCCAGAGCTCTCACAGGAGGACCGCATGCAAAAGCAACGTGTCCTGGGCCTTCTAGAAAAGAACAGCTGACTCCCGGCCTCTACTTCTGGAACAGTAGGGCTAAGGCTGTTAACCCACAGTCCTCTTAAGAAACAGAGGCCCTTATGAGAGACCACAATACAGGCTTGTGGGGGTTAGTACTAACCCCACCCCTTTTCTAATCTAAGCCTAATCCTTTTAAACCTCGCCTGGCCCTGGCTACCAGGAACTATGCCAATGCCAAATGATACTCTGTTTATTCATCTCAGGTCTAAACTCACTGCTCCCGAGCCACAGAAATCAAAGGGAGCTGGAACTGCCCCCTACTGATGGATGGTAAACAAAAGAGTAGTCAGCACCCACTGGGCCGGGCTTGGACCACAATCCCTTTGTGCAATTCCAGCTCAAATAAGGTCAGGGCTCCTTGGGAGACAGGGCTGGAGACAGGCGCAGATGCTCTCCTCAAGTAGCTGGGAATGTAGACACAGCTGCTCTTAATGGGCCCTTTTCCCTGGCTGTCCTGTCAAACCACAATAGGGCCCTAGTGACAGTGCTCCATTCCAGACAGCTCCTCAGCCAGTTACATTTGTTTGAACAGCACTTTCCAGATGATTCTGTGAGAAGCCTCAGATCTACACGGATCAGGCGGAGCAGAACACATGGTCTGACCCCTATTTTTACCAGAGCAGTTGTTTTGATCTGTTTTGTATCTGAGGGATTTACAAGAGATGTTGTTTGGGGAAGAAGAGGGAGGAGGGGGCAGAATACCGTTCTGAAAACTGCCTTGTATTTGGTGTATTTTTACCTGAAAGGGTTAAAATGGGATGGGGGAACTCTTCTAGATTTTGAGACCTAGTGAGATTTTTCTGCCTAGTTTTCTCTGCTGCCCTTTTTGAACTAATGTTCCTTGTAACTCTTCATACGAGTATTTGACAGCCCTGTCCTCACAGAGATCATAATCATGAGGATAGCTGGGTGCAGCCAGCGCCCCCTGAGTTGCAGCTCACCTTCACTGACCTACTGGAGCTCACGGACACCGTGTGGGTAGATGATCCCTCCTTGGCTCTCCATCGCAGCAGCTGCCTCAGTTCACCCTGTCCAAGCTGGACTTTTAGAACCTAGTCATTGTCTCAGTGCATAATGTGGCCATTCATGTTCAGCGATGAAGAAAGGCATATGTATAAAGAAGATATCAATAATAAATGATTAATAAAAAAGTATATCCTGAATCTGAGAGTAGAACAATCGCAATTTAAAAAGAGCTTTTCATCATTCTGCAACCATTAAATTTCCCTCAGTCTATTTTTATGCATTGTTTTTTAGTTCTTTGTATTTAAAAATAGCTATGATTATCTGGGCATATTTTATTTTCATTCTGTAGCTTCACTTGACGATGTGATATGATGATAGCTTTCATATTATTCCATATTCTTTTTCTTTTCTTTTAAATTTATTTATGTTATGTGTGTGTGTGTGTGTGTGTGTGTGTGTGTGTGTGTCTGTGTGCGCGTGCACGCGCATATGCATGGAAAAAAACCTGACATAAAGGACCTTAAAGAAGGAAAGGTTTAGGCTGGAGAGATGGCTCAGAGGATAAGAGCACTGACTGCTCTTCCAAAGGTCCTGAGTTCAATTCCCAGCAACCACATGGTGGTTCACAACCATCTGTAATGAGATCTGGTGCCCTCTTCTGGCCTGTAGTCATACATGCTGTATACATAATAAATACATAAATCTTTAAAAAAAAAAAAAAAGAAGAAGGAAAGGTTTATTTTGGCTCACAGTTTGAGGATTCGGTTCACCATGGCAGGCAGGTCAAGTTGACAGGAGCTGAAAGTCGCTGGTCACATTGCATCTTCAGTCAGGAAGCAGAGAGAGATGCATTGCTGTGCTCTGATAGTCTTTTTCTTTTTATGTAGTCCAGGATCCAAGCACTTTTGGGTACATATTCCTACTGCAATTTACTGAATCCAAATAATCACTCACAGGCATGATTAGAGGATAACCCCATCTAGATAATCTGTCACAGGTATGTCCAGAAGCCTATCTCCTAGGTGATTCTAGAGCCTGTCAAGTTGACAATCAGCACTGACTGTAACAGTATATAATTTCACATCTGGCTGTTTCTCTTCCAAGCAAAATGCAATCATGTGCACTGTCCGACATTCTGCCCATGGTGAATATTTTCCTCACCACTGTCCTTCAAGGTTGTCCCCAAAGGTGATGTATGGCTGCAGTCGCCTACTTCCGGGTAGTGCCTGCCTAGTGTGCAGAACCATTTGTAAACTGGGCCCCAGTCTTTTCTTCCTGGATCAATCAATCATAGGACATACAATGAGACCAGAAGTATATTCTTAGGGACAGAAAGCATTGAAGCTAGAGCAGGAATCATAGGTGTGATAGTTTGACTAGGAATGGCCCCAAGAGGCTCATATATTTGAACGCTTGGTCATTAGGGAGTGGTGGTGATACTTGACAAGGATTAGGAGGTGTGGCCTTGTTGGAGTAGGTGTGGCCTTGTTGGAGGAAGTGTGTCATTGGGGTGAACTTTGGTTTCAAATGCTCAAGCCGTGCTCAGTGTCTCTGCTTTGCCTGCTGTCTGTAGATCCGGATGTAGAACTCTCAGCTACTCTCCAGCACCATGGCTGCCTGTGTGCTGCCATGCTTCCCACCATGATGACAATGGACTAAACCTCTGAACTATAAACAAGCCTCAATTAAATGTTTTCCTTTATAACAGTTGTTGTGGTCATGGTGTCTCTTTACAGCAGTAGAAACTCTAAGACACTTATTGAACAGCACAGAAAACATGCTATAGGAAAGGGATGAGGAATCTCTTGTCTTAATCAAATGTTTTACCACAATTAACAAAGGAAGGCTTTACTTTACTGAAATCTACTGTCCTAGAAGGGTTTCTGTTGCTGTGATAAAACACCATGACCAGAAGCAACTTGGAGAGGAAAGGGTTTATTTAATTTTATATCTTGTAGTCTATCACCAAGAGAAGTCCGGGCAGGAACTCCAGGTAGGAACCTGTGTAGCATGAATCTTAAAAGTTCTTATTAATAAAACAAACCTGGAGCCAAGTACTGGAGTGAACACTGGAAGATCAGAGAGACAGAACAAAGCCACAGCTAACCTCACTTGGCCAACTTCTCAGCTGATCTTGTTTCCTCAGACTGGAAGCCTCTGTGTCCTCATATCCGAATGGCTCTCAGCTGAACTGTGCTGCTCAAAACCTAAAAGCTTAACCAGCCAAATGATTCTAGTTTCTGGTCTTCACGTCTTATATATCTTTCTCTTTCTGCCGTCACTCCCTGGGATTAAAGGCTCGCTTTCTGGAATTAAAGGCTTGTGTCACCAAGCTTGGCTGTATCCTTGAACAGATGGATTTCTGCCTCTGGAATGCTAGGATTAAAGGCATGTGCTACCACTGCCTAACCTCTATGTTTAATATTGTGGCTGTTCTGTCTCTGACCCTAGATAAGTTTATTAGAGTGCACAGTATTTTGGGGAATACAATACCACCACAAACCTGGAGGCAGGAACTGATGCAGAATCCATGGATGAGTGAAACTTACTGGCTTGCTCCCCATGGCTTGCTCAGCTTGGTTTTTCACAGTACCTAGGACCACCAGCCCAGGGGTGACACTACCCACTTTGGTTTGGGTCCACAACATCAACCACTAATTAACAAAATGCACTACAAACTACCCCACAGGACAACCTATGGTGGCATTTTCTTAACTGAGATTCTTTCTTCCAAAATGACTCAAACTTGAGTCAAGATGACATAAAACTAGCCATCATACCTATTCACCCACAATAGCACTCAAAACCATAAACAGATGTTATTAACCTATATCTAATGTTGCTTTCAACATTAACGATGGATATTTGTTTTCTTTAAGGTTGTTTTCAACCTATTGGCTTCTTTGAGAAAATGATTTGTGTGTGGGTACACACATGCATGTGTGTATAGATTTGCATGCACATATACATTCACATATTATTCTGAGTCCGGGATATGGAAGAATACATGATTTAAGATTAAAACTATACATTTAGCTTATGTTGTAAAAATTGATCACATGAGAAGTCTAAAGCATAGTAAGGTTGGTTACATTGCTCTCTTAAAAGCAGTTAAGCTTGAACAGGCTGAATACACAGTAGGGAAATTGATTGAGTCTATAGTTTGAAATAGTTTCTAAGCATATTATTAACTTAGTTACAAAGTCAGGCAAAAATTTAGTTTCTGAAGGCAAGAGGTATTTTCAGAGAAAGCTATTCCCATAGTTGGGTTTGTTTCCTACTCTATAATGTATGTATGTTCTACCAAGGAGTCCAGAGTGGTTGCTACCTCCAACTCACTTGGTCCAAACAGCAAAATATAATCAATATAATGGACTAGTGTGATACCTTGTGTAAGAGACAGATGATCAAAATCCCTAAGAATTAAGTTATGATACAGGATTGTTGAAGTGATATACCTGGGCACAAAATCGTAAAGGTGTACTTTTGGCTTCATCAGCTGAAAGTAAATCGCTCTAGTGGTCCTTTGGATAAGTATGGGAAAGATGTCTGCAAAGGTAATAGCTGCATACCAGCTAATAGGAAATGTGTTAAATTGCCCAAACAAGGAAACCACATTTCATACAGCAGCTGCAATTGGAGTCACCACTTGATTAAGTTTATGATAATCAACTTTTATTATCCATGATCTGTCCAACTTCTAAACAGGTCCAATAGGAGAGTCAAAAGGAAATGTGGTGGGACCACCACCCATGCATCCTTCAAGCCCTGGATGGTGATGGTAATCACTGTAAGCTCTTTAGGGATGGGAAATTGCCTTTAGTTCACTTCTTTCCAAGTAGAGGAATCCCTAATGGCTTCCATTTGGTCTTTCCATCTATAATATTCCTCAACCGTCAGGTCAGGAAGCCAGTGTAGGAATCCTTCTGATGGCTAAGTATATCTATATTAAGTAGAAATTCTGGGGAAATGACCACAGGATGAGTTCTGGGGCCCACTTGTCCCACTGGGCCCACTATGAGCTAGACTTCAAATAAAACTCCACTGATGACCTGCCCTTTATAATCCCCTACTGTAACTGGCAGGCCACAATGCTTTGGGCAGGTCTCTTGGAGCAAATATCAATTCAGAGACAGTGTCTTTGTAGTCCCCCAAAGGTAGAACTACTTTCATTCTATCAGTTCACAGTTAACCTAGTAAAAGGCTAGAAGTCTCTTGGGAAAAGATGGGAGGAAGATCTATAGCAAACCTTTTTGGTATTCTTCATTCAAGAAGGTCTGGATCCATGCACTGCTTCAAATGTGGAAATTAGTTGATGAGTCATGAGTTTCTGCTGCTGATTCAAAGTAGCTCTTTAGTCATTTGCCCTGGAGTTTTTCTACTTACATAGATCAAACAAAAACTTTGTAGGCATCCTATATATTTCATTGGTGTGGGATAATCTTTTTGTACACTATAAAGATGAGTCTCTGCCTAAGGCACCTTCTGATTGGTTTAATAAAGAGCTAAATGGCCAATAGCTAGGCAGGAGAAACTAGGCAGGACTTCCAGGGAGGGAGAAGACTCTGGGAAGAAGAGGAAGAGATGCCAGTGAGATGTGGAACAAGTTGGACATACAAAATGGAGAGATAAAAAAAAGCCACATGACAGAACATAGATTAATAGAAACAAGTTAATTTAAGATATTAGCTAAAAACCAAGCTTTCATGATTGATAATTAGTCTCCATGTTGTTATTTGTGAGCTGACGGCCCAAAGGAAAGTCCAAGTACTTTTCATTTCTGAAAATATTATGATTCAATAGCAGCACCAATGGTATGCACAAGTCAGACCACTGTAAACATTGCTTTGCCCATATGCCAACACGATAAGCACACTGCCCTTGATGTCAGCCATTCACTTCTGCCCCTTGAATTTTGCTATTCCTTTTTCCAGCTACACCCATGGCATTTATCTTATCCGTTTCAACAGCCACATCTCCAACTGTAGTGACTTGGACACAGACTAGGGCGATGGCAGAGCTTTAGAGTATGCTGATGTTCCCCCCGCCCCGGTACCAACACCCGTTTCTTCCCAGCACTAGCCATTGTGGAGGATTAGGGTTACAAGGCAAGTTCACAACAACATTCCAATCTTCCTGATCCTCTGAATTCCTCCATTGACATTAAACCAAGGTGTCTCAGACATCACTAGCTCATTAACAGCCATCTTTTCACCCAAACTTCAAACAACCAATCAAATAAATGGCTTGTGCCCTTTTCTTTCTCTGAACTACCTGAGCTTCAAGATTAAACTCAGAATTTCTGCCCAGTGGGTCCACATTGATAAACTCAGACTGTTTTATTTTTCTGGTCCCTCCACTCTAATCTTACCCCCTTAAAAGTCCATTCTCAAAAATACATCCCCAACTTCTACTTGTATGGACTAAAGAACTCATTAAATTCTTCAGGAGTTTAGTGTACCTCCTCATAAGTTACACTGTGTACCTCACCTCTGGGGGCTTGTTGAGCCTTCCATCTGAATATAGATCTAGAGGCAAAAATGGTTGGGCATTGAGGGGCATCTCCTTCAGGGAAAATCAATAGTAGTTCCATTGACATTATAGGATTAATTCTTCCAGGAAAGGACAGAGAAAGCAATACTGATGGGCATGCATCCTCTACTAATAGTAGAGTACCTATTTCCTGTGTGTTTGTGGAGGAGAGGATAAACATATCAGAATCTGAGAGGTCAATGCCTTCAGTCACGTCCCACACATCTCTACGCCAAGTTACAGAATCCTGCTCCTTTAAAATTCATGCCCTCTCTTTTTCTCCACCCCAAGTTACAGGATCCCACTGCTTTCAAATTCATGCCCTCTCTGTAACTACTGACAGTATTCAGAGACAGGTAATACCTGGGGGGCACTCACCAACCTAATACAAAGCACCTGTGTGGCCTGGGCAGGCGTCTCCATGACGGGTAAGGTGACCTACTGACGTCCCATGCAAACCAAGTCAGAAGCTCGTTTTTTAATAAAAGGGTGACCTGTAGGGCCCTGGCCCCCCCATTTTGGGTAACTGTTGCCTTGCTTGTGCACCTTGACATTGATATCCTCCCTATGCTAATTCCCTGCCAGGTTCCACCCTCCTGAATGCTTAAGAGAAGTTCCTTGTCTGTGTATCCTGAATAATGGGCGTTAACAGAGTAGAAGCAAGATTGTAAAACATCAGTAGCGAACTTCTGCCCTCCAGGGTCCTCCCATTGTGCTGTAAGCCTGTATTTAAGACCTCCTCCCCCCTTAAATAAATGACATTCAGCATTTAAAATATTATTTTAAAATGAATAAATTTTAAAAAAACAAACAAACAAACAAAAAACCACTGGCCCAGGGGAGCACTGTTGTCAGGGCCTTAGCTACTGAAAGCTGCCTTAGAGCCTGGAGTGACAGCTTTAACACCCTGCCTTCCTTCCACCGGCCCCATCACTCCCTCCCTGATAATGGTTTCCATTTGACTAGATGGAACACTGTCACTTCATTAATTTTGGAAAAACCATATAGCGGCTCAAAGTAATAATAAAAATAAGAGTGGGGGGGG